>CM042253.1:52229854-52357354 GCA_023566225.1 Romanogobio albipinnatus
CACACACACACACACACACACACACACACACACACACACACACACACGCACACACACTACCCCTAAACCTACCCAACAAACACACACACACACACACACACACACACACACGCACACACACTACCCCTAAACCTACCCAACACACACACGCACACACACGCACACACACTACCCCTAAACCTACCCAACACACACACGCACACACACGCACACACACTACCCCTAAACCTACCCAACACACACACACACACTACCCCTAAACCTACCCATCACACACACGCACACACACACACACACACACACACACACACACACACACACACACACACACACACACACACACACACACGCTACCCCTAAACCTACACACACACACACACACACACACACACACACACACACACACACACACACACACACACACACACACACACACACACACACACACACACACACACACACACACTACCCCTAAACCTACCCATCACACACACACACACACACACTAGCCCTAAACCTACCCATCACACACACACACACACACACACACACACACACACTACCCCTAAACCTAGCCATCACACACACACACACACACACACACACACTACCCCTAAACCTACCCATCACACACACACACACACACTAGCCCTAAACCTACCCATCTCACACACACACACACACACACACACACACACACACACACACACACACACACACACACACTACCCCTAAACCTACCCATCACACACACACACACACACTACCCCTAAACCTACCCATCACACACACACACACACACACACACACACACACACACACACACACACACACACACTACCCCTAAACCTACCCATCACGCACACACACACACTACCCCTAAACCTACCCATCACACACACACACACACACACACACACACACACACACACACACACACACACACACACACACACACACACACACACACACACACTACCCCTAAACCTACCAATCACGCGCACACACACACACACACACACTACCCCTAAACCTACCCATCACACACACACACACACACACACACACACACACACACACACACACACACACACACACACACACACACACACACACACACACACACACACACACACACACACACACACACACACACACACACACACACACACACACACACACACACACACACACACACACTACCCCTAAACCTACCAATCACGCGCACACACACACACACACACACTACCCCTAAACCTACCCATCACACACACACACACACACACACACACACACACACACACACACACACACACACACACACACACACACACACACACACACACACACACACACACACACACACACACACACACACACACACACACACACACACACACTACCCCTACCCATCACAGGAAACATTCTGCAGTTTTACTTTTTTAATAAAAATATGTTTAGGATGTTTTTAAAGCTATTTTAAATATGAGGACATATGAAATGTCCTGTTTATGTCGTAATACCAGTGTCATTATATAAAATTATGTCCCCATAAATCACAAAACACACACACACACACACACACACACACACACTATATATATATATTATACTAATATTAATGTACACCACTAACATAGCTATGGGTGGGCCTAAATGACAATAATAAAATTTTCTAACGTTTAACAATTCTTCAATAATTTTATTTTCTCATGCATTACAACTCTATTCTAATATTAATATGAATATGCTAATTCGTCTCTTCAGTTACACGCCAGTAGATGTTCTTATTCACGCCAATATCCGGATTCGATTCCAACTAGCAGCGTCTTTTTATATTATTACAAAAAATTGCTAAACTGCCATTTATGACACATTTAAGAAAGAAACAAGTCTTGGCAAAGACGCCATAACACTATTGTCGTTTGAAAGTGAATATATGATGATATTATCAACATCTTCAATTCAAAACCCAGCCAACTCTGACTTGTTTAGAACAGACATCAGCCACTCGAGGCATGGGTGGGTTTTTAGTCTGGCCCGCCGTGGGTTGGCTATGTAATATTTATGAGCAAGAAGTTTCTGAAATGTACAGAAGCCACATGTACTGTATTAGCAATGGCACCGACTCAGACATCGTGATTCTCTTCGTGATATAGTTATCAGGACTGGCGTTGGATCTCTCTCTGCTGCTTTGTTTTCATTTTTTCACATTGGGTCCGCGCATCGCGCTCAAACATCACAAACACAGCTCGTACGGGGGCTTGAGAAAGCATCAACATGTAGAAGTAGACTATATTAAAAGGCTTTAGACAATAAAAGGTCCAACATTTGAGGAATATGTTTAGCTGTGCTGCTGTGTTTCAACCTGATTTTTTTTATCCGCCTCATCGGTCCGCCTCATCAATCTCCCCTCTCCGAGCTAGGCTAGGCTACTTGAAGTGCGTCAGAAATATAACGCGCGATCAGTTCAACGTTGGGAATTTGTTGTCGCATCGCCTCTCGCTGCATCTAACGCAGACAGGATTGCTTTCATTTTGTAGGGTGCTTGGCCGCTCGCGCCAGGTGTAGACACAGTGAAAGTTGCCTGATTATATATGACGGATGGCCGAATTGTAGAGTCCAAAAAGACAGAAGCCTCTGATGCAGGGAAGATAAGGGATGCACTGCTCTTCTTACTTAGTATTTTTGTCTTGTTTCTAGTCTAAATATCTAAAAATTCTTAATTCAAGATGCATTTACTAGATAAGTAAAATTACATAAGATATATTTTCTTGACATTCCACGTCCCAGATTCCGGGTCCAGAGATCAGGTCATCGGGGGCCTTGCCTTCGACTGTCGCCCGATCCACTATGCGCCGGCCCCTTGCGCTCCCTCCTGCAGGTGGTGAGCACCGATTCTGTTCATAATTTTTATGGACAGAATTTCTAGACGCAGCCAAGGGAGAGTGTCCGGTTTGGGGACCATACGATTTCGTCGCTGCTTTGTGTGGATGATGTTGTCATGTTGGCCTCCTCAGACCAGGACCTTCAGCGTGCACTGGGGCGGTTTGCAGCCGAGTGTGCAGCGGCTGGGATGAGAATCAGCACCTTCAAGTCCATTACATTTACATTTATGCATTTAGCAGACGCTTTTATCCAAAGTGACTTACAACTTGGGGGTACATGAAGCGATTGGTCATGAAGAGTCGAGAAGTGCAATAAGAGCCTGAAATCCTGAGACAGTGTACATTGCTCAGTGTAGCACAGGCTAGAGTAGGGAGGGAAGAAGAAAGAGAAAGAGGAAAGGAAAGTTTTTTTTTTTATGAGGCTAAGTGCTCACGGAAGAGCTGAGTTTTAAGTTGACTTTTGAATGATGTCAATGATTCTGCGTTTCGGATGGTGTTGGGAAGATCGTTCCACCAGCTGGGAACGTTGAATGAGAATGTTCTGGAAAGGGATTTTTTCCCCCTCTGTGATGGGACCACAAGCCGTCGTTCCTTTGCTGAGCGAAGGCTTCTGGTGGGGGTGTGTATTTGTAGAATGGAGTCAAAGTTAGCAGGAGCTGAGCGAGTGGTGGCTCTGTATGCAAGCGTCAGCGCCTTAAACTTGATGCGAGCAGCGAGTGGTAGCCAGTGCAGAGAGATGAAGAGAGGTGTGACGTGGGTCCTTTTGGGCTCGTTGAAGACAAGACGTGCTGCTGCATTCTGGATCATTCGAAGTGATTGGATCGCACAAGAGGGGAGTCCAACCAGAAGCGCATTGCAGTAGTCAAGTCTAGAAATAACCAGGGCCTGGACAAGAAGCTGTGTTGCGTGCTCTGTTAGGAACGGTCTAATCATCCTGATGTTGTGGAGTGCAAACCGGCATGAGTGAGCTGTCTTAGAAATGTGTTCTCTGAAGGACAGCTGGTCATCAAATGTTACTCCAAGTCCAAGGCCATGGTTCTCAGTCGGAAAAGGGTGGATTGCCCACTTCAGGTTGGTGGAGAGTTCCTGCCTCAAGTAGAGGAGTTCAGGTATCTTGGGGTCTTGTTCACGAGTGAGGGAAGGATGGAACGGGAGATTGGCCGACGGATCGGTGCAGCTTCTGCAGTAATGCGGTCGATGTACCGGTCTGTCATGGTAAAGAAGGAGCTAAGCTGCAAGACAAAGCTCTCGATTTACCAGACAATCTACGTTCCTACTAGAGCCCGACCGATAAAGGATTTTTAAGGCCGATACCGATACAAATATTTGGTGATTTAAAAATCCGATATTCCGATATATCAGCCGATATGTATTAAAAAAATTAAAAAATAAAATAACATAGTTATTTGTAGTTATTCATGATCCCTCAGCCTCTCTAAAATAATATGATAATGCAGTTTAAAAATAAACTTGTTTGTTTTATTGTCACAACAGAACAGATGAACATAAAATTATATTAAAGTTCTGATAAATAAAATTTATAAAAATACACACTTAAGATATGAAACAAAGTTGTTTGGACGAAAACACAATAACAAAAACAGAACAAAAAATCAACGTTACCAGTATTAACAGACGTGGTAAGCTTCATAAATATAACTTTGAGCAAGACTGGAAAAAAATATTCAGTTAATTTCTGATAAATAACAACAACAGCAAAATATAAACTATATACAGTATAAATATGAGCTACCTTATAATTACAATGTCAACTTGCTTATCCCTTTACATGCACTCTTTTAATTCTATCCATCAAACAAACCATTTTCAATCATCATTTGCTGCCTGCCTTCTAAAAATCTACTACTGATGATGCAATAAATCCATTATTTGTTAATGCGGCGTCTGAACGAAGTCAGCAGCGCGCTTTCGTTCACTCTTCACGAGCCTAACTTACGATTTACAATGCAGGGACTGGTACTACAAATATACTAGTTATAAATACAGTAATCATTACTTTATTTAGGCAGAATAAGTTTGTTGTGATTTCCAAGGCGCATTAATGTTAGCGGTCTCGCACTGATAGCCATGGCATTAGCTAGCTTTGTGGTTAGCGTCTATGGTAAGTCATAATTTAGAAATGGACTACAAAATATTGTATACTTTTTCAAAATAACGGGCAGGAGACAGATGATACGTCTCATGCTGTCAAACTGTCACGCTATTAAAGAAATACATCTTATTCAGTCACTTTGGCCGAGTTAAACTGACAGTCAGTCAACTAAGTTATACTGTAACAACCTGTAACAACCTAACGTAAGCTAATTCTGTTTCACTCTTGGCTTGCATGTAACAGCAAAACTGGACTTGGCAGTCACCAATGTTGTCATGCTTATTTGAGTTAAGAGAACTGATTGGGATGTTCTTTTCAATGTTATTCAAGCAATGTATGTCTCGTTGCCAACTTACATGCACAGCTCCGTTGTTGTGAATGTTCGTGGCGGCAGCATGACTCAGCATGAATCAGCTGGTGTTGCTGTATGGCACGTTGTAGAGGGCCCTCTGGTGGACAAACTATGAAACGCCAACACTCATAATGTGGTTGAGCGGTGTTTCGTCCGTTTTTAATATTTTTTTAAATATTCATTTATCGGCCATCATAAATGCCGATACCGATAGTTTGGAAAATGCCTAATATCGGCCGATAATATCGGCCCGGCTCTAGTTCCTACTCTCACCTATGGTCATGAGCTGTGGGTCATGACCGACAGGACAAGATCCTGGATACAGGCGGCCGAAATGAGCTTTCTCCGTATGGCGGCTGGGCGCTCCCTTAGAGATAGGGTGAGAAGCTCGGTCACTCGGAAGGAGATCAGAGTAGAGCCATTGCTCCTCCACATAGAGAGGAGCCAGCTGAGGTGGCTCGGGCATCTATTTCGGATGCCTCCTGGACGCCTTCCCAGGGAGGTGTTTCAGGTACGTCCCACCAGGAGGAGGCCCCGGGGAAGACCAAGGATACGCTGGAGGGACTATGTCTCTTGGCTGGCCTGGGAACGCCTCGGGGTTCCCCCAGAAGAGCTGGAGGAAGTGGCTAGGGAGAGGGAAGTCTGGGCGTCTCTGATTAGACTGTTGCCCCCGCGACCTGGCCCCGGATAAGCGGAAGATGATGGATGGATGGATGGATGGATGGATGGATGGATGGATGGATGGATGGATGGATGGATGGATATATTTTATATAAGTGAGTTTCTGGTTAAAACAAGCTGAATTATCTGCCAAAGGGGTGAAAAAATAATATTGTTTCTGATTGAAATCTTGTTTCTTGTTTCTGTCCCAAACAGAATCAAGATTATTTGTCTCACCCCATTTGGCAGATCATTTAGATTGTTTTAAGCAAAAAACTGACTTCATTTTGTTTTTATTTTCAAAAAAACAAGAAAATATATCTCATGTAATTTTACTTATCTAGTAAATGCATCTTGAATTAAGAATTTTTAGATATTTAGACTAGAAACAAGACAAAAATACTAAATAAGAAGAGCATTTTTTGGCAGTGTAAAGAATGAACAGTTTATTTAATTGCATAGTAAAATACCAATGTTTGCTAATTAATTCCAGTTTTACCTTAAACTATATGCAAGCAGCTGTTCTGGGTTCACATACAGTGTGATTTTGTACAAAAAAAATCAGCCCCACTTTATATTAGGTGGCCTTAAGTACTATGTACTTACATCAAAGAATAAGTACAGTGTACTTACTGTGTTCAAATTGTATTGCAAAACACCTTTGCTGATATTGAGGTGGGATACGGGTAGTGTTAGGGACAGTTGTGGTGGTATGGGTAAGTTTAAGGGTAGGGTTAGGGACAGATGTGGTGGTATGGGCAAGTTTAAGGGTAGGGTTAGGGACAGGTGTGGGGGTGTAGGTAAGTTTAAGGGTAGGGTTAGGGACAGGTGTGGTGGTATGGGTAAGTTTAAGGGTAGGGTTAGGGACAGGTGTGGTGGTGTGGGTAAGTTTAAGGGTAGGGTTAGGGACAGGTGTGGTGGTATGGGCAAGTTTAAGGGTAGGGTTAGGGACAGGTGTGGGGGTGTAGGTAAGTTTAAGGGTAGGGTTAGGGACAGGTGTGGTGGTATGGGTAAGTTTAAGGGTAGGGTTAGGGACAGGTGTGGTGGTGTGGGTAAGTTTAAGGGTAGGGTTAGGGACAGGTGTGGTGGTGTGGGTAAGTTTAAGGGTAGGGTTAGGGACAGGTGTGGTGGTATGGGCAAGTTTAAGGGTAGGGTTAGGGACAGGTGTGGGGGTGTAGGTAAGTTTAAGGGTAGGGTTAGGGACAGGTGTGGTGGTATGGGTAAGTTTAAGGGTAGGGTTAGGGACAGGTGTGGTGGTGTGGGTAAGTTTAAGGGTAGGGTTAGGGACAGGTGTGGTGGTATGGGCAAGTTTAAGGGTAGGGTTAGGGACAGGTGTGGTGGTGTGGGTAAGTTTAAGGGTAGGGTTAGGGACAGGTGTGGTGGTATGGGTAAGTTTAAGGGTAGGGTTAGGGACAGGTGTGGTGGTGTGGGTAAGTTTAAGGGTAGGGTTAGGGACAGGTGTGGTGGTATGGGCAAGTTTAAGGGTAGGGTTAGGGACAGGTGTGGGGGTGTGGGTTAGTTTAAGGGTAGGGTTAGGGACAGGTGTGGTGGTATGGGTAAGTTTAAGGGTAGGGTTAGGGACAGGTGTGGGGGTGTAGGTAAGTTTAAGGGTAGGGTTAGGGACAGATGTGGTGGTATGGGTAAGTTTAAGGGTAGGGTTAGGGACAGGTGTGGTGGTGTGGGTAAGTTTAAGGGTAGGGCTAGGGACAGGTGTGGTGGTATGGGTCAGTTTAAGGGTAGGGTTAGGGACAGGTGTGGTGGTGTGGGTAAGTTTAAGGGTAGGGTTAGGGACAGGTGTGGTGGTGTGGGTAAGTTTAAGGGTAGGATTAGAAACATTTGTGGTAGTGTGGGTAAGTTTAAGGGTAGGGTTAGGGACAGGTGTGGTGGTGTGGGTAAGTTTAAGGGTAGGGTTAGGGACAGGTGTGGTGGTATGGGTAAGTTTAAGGGTAGGGTTAGGGACAGGTGTGGTGGTGTGGGTAAGTTTAAGGGTAGGGTTAGGGACAGGTGTGGTGGTGTGGGTAAGTTTAAGGGTAGGGTTAGGGACAGGTGTGGTGGTGTGGGTAAGTTTAAGAGTAGGGTTAGGGACAGGTGTGGTGGTATGGGTAAGTTTAAGGGTAGTGTTAGGGACAGGTGTGGTGGTGTGGGTAAGTTTAAGGGTAGTGTTAGGGACAGGTGTGATGGTATGGGTAAGTTTAAGAGTAGGGTTAGGGACAGGTGTGGTGGTATGGGTAAGTTTAAGAGTAGGGTTAGGGACAGGTGTGGTGGTATGGGTAAGTTTAAGGGTAGTGTTAGGGACAGGTGTGGTGGTGTGGGTAAGTTTAAGGGTAGTGTTAGGGACAGGTGTGATGGTATGGGTCAGTTTAAGGGTAGGGTTAGGGACAGGTGTGGTGGTGTGGGTAAGTTTAAGGGTAGGGTTAGGTGTAAGGGAAGTGTCAACTGTGTAATTACAAATGTAACTGCAGAAATTAATTACATTCAGGTATTTTTAAAAATGTAAGTACAATGTAAAAACATGTATGTACACAATAAGTGCATTGTATCAAATGATTAATTAAAATGTAAGTACATAGTAGTTAAGGACACCTAATATAAAGTGGGTCCAAAAAATCATATCCGTTTTTTTTAAACGCATGTAATATCACTTTTTTAATAGCCTAATGTTTTTACTTTACAGTTGTGCAGTTTTAAGTGGACATATGGCATTTTTTAAATGTATCAGTAATGATATTTATATACAGGTTTATTTAAAATAGCAACATTTTATCTAAAATTCACATTAAATATCTACATTTCTCAGTTTAATTCGTGGTGAAAACATGAATGTGCATAGTTTAGTGGAAGATTGCTGTCATCTACTGGAAAACAAACACTTTTGCTAGTTCTCAATGAATAGTTTGTGCATGAATGCTAGATGCTTTCTTGCTATTTGTGTTTAGGCTGTAATGTGGCCTAGGTGCTATTTTTGTATAGTTTAACTATCATCAGCTTTTTAAAAAATAAAAAAATAATAATAATATCATGAACATAATGACAGGGTGGAATGGACTGAATAAAACAACAACAATAAAAATAAAAGCATCAATGCATTTAAAAAAATAAAACGGTAGTAATTCCACAACTTAGACTGATAACATGTAGTGCTAAACCTTGATTCAAGGGCCACCAAGTAAATCTTGCCTAGGGCAGCAAATTGGTCAGGGCCGGCCCAACCATCATTGACTTTCTGCCTACGCCACTGATGTGTACGAGAAAAATATTGCATACATATGTATATATATATATATATATATATATATATATATATTTATGCGCATGTATCGCAATCACAGGAAAAAAATCATTTTAAAAAGTATTAAAATAGAAAGCTGTTGTTTGTTGTTACAATAATAAAACGGCATAATATCTTTGTTACATTGTACATGCATGTACTTACTGTAGTAATAACGATATATTAGTATATTAATATTATGCATAATTGCATGCAACAAACCCTAAACCAAACCTCAATCCTATAAGTAATAGTAATATATATGTTGGCCAAATATTAATATTACTTTTACTTTTTAAAAGTTGTCCTAGTGTTTATTCCGTGTGTTAGGTTGGAAAATCACACGTGTGCTGTTTATGTATTTGGAAGATTGTCAGTTTTCCTGTTCATCCCATGCATGTTACTCATTTTGCATATTGTTGAGCCTGTGCAGTTAGAATCTGGGTCGCCAGAAGTAAAATCCAGTTGAGAACCGCTGTTATATAAACCAAGTGTCAAAACTGGAATGAAAGCTCTTATCAAAACCAGTTTATTCTGACAATCGATCAAATAAAAAAGATAATATTCAAACAAACTAAAAAGTGCACCCACTAAGTATCAGATCTTAAAAGCTTAATGCGCCTTTCATAAATGGAAAAACAAAAGAAAAGAAAGATTTTCACGTTAGTAAAGCAGTTGTGCGTTTAGACATGAGTCTGAGATGTGGACTGAGAACTTTGTCTCAGATCAGTGGAGGAGAAAGGAAACATAAGAGAAGTCAACAGTGCATCAAATTTCCCAATGTGAGTCCCTGCGGCTGACAGCTCTGGAGTCTGATGGAGGCGGATGTGTTCCATGATTCTGTGCTGTGAATGATCGCGTGCTCCATAACTCTCATGTTGATTGACTGTGGAAGAGCAGTGTTTAATCTGCTGCTGTATGGAATATGGTTACAATTTCTCTGTTTCAAACCCGAGTTCCCTCCCCTCTTTTGAATACTATCAATGCCTGACCTGCCATTTGTTATGATTGTTATGATATATATATATATATATATATATATATATATATATATATATATATATATATATATATATATATATATATATATATATATATATATATATATATAAAATCAAGCATAATAACCACATTATTATAACATTATATTGTGTTGATCCCCATTTTGCTGACCCGTCGAGGCATGGACTCCACTAGACCCCTGAAGGTGTACTGTGGTATCTGGCACCAAGATGTTAGCAGCAGATCCTTTAAGTCCTGTAAGTTGTGAGGTGGGGCCTCCATGGATCGGACTTGTTTGTTCAGCACATCCCACAGATGCTCGATTGGATTGACGCCTCAAACTCGTTGTTGTGCTCCTCAAAGCATTCCTGAAGCATTTGTGCTTTGTGGCGGCGCATTATCTGCTGAAAGAGCCACAGCCACAGGGAATACCGTCTCCATGAAAGTCTGGACATGATCTCAACAATGCTTAGGTAGGTGGGACGTGTCAAAGTAACATCCACATGGATGGAGGACCCAAGGTTTCCCAGCAGAACATTGCCCAAAGCATCACTGCCTCCGCCGCCACGCCTTCTTCCCATAGTGCACCTGGTGCCATGTGTTCCCCATAAGACACGCACACACACCCGGCCATCCACGTGATGTAGAAGAACACGTGATCATCAGACCAGGCCACCTTCTTCCATTGCTCCGCGGTCCAGTTCTGATGCTCACGTGCCACTGTTGGTGCTTTGGGTGGTGGACAGGGGTCAGCATGGGCACTGGTCAGCGGCTGTGCCGCCCCATACGCCACAAACTGAGATGCTCTGTGTATTCTGACCCCTATCTATCAGAACCAGCATTAACTTCTTGAGCAGTTTGAGCTCCAGTAGCTCGTCTGTTTGATCGGACCACACGGGCCAGCCTTTGCTCCCCACGTGCATCAATGAGCCTCGGCCGCCCATGACCCTGTGGCCGGTTCTCCACTGGTCCTTCCTTGAGCACTTTTGATAGAGACTGACCACTGCAGACCGGGAACACCCCACAAGAGCTGCAGTTTTGGAGATGCTCTGACCCAGTCGTCTAGCCGTCACAATCTGGCCCTTGTCAAACTCGCTCAAATCCTTACGCTTGCCCATTTTTCCTGCTTCTAACACATCAACTCTGAGGACAAAATGTTCACTTGCTCCCTAATATATCCCACCCACTAACAGGAGATCATCAGTGTTATTCACTTCACATGAAGCCATAATGTTATGCCTGATCACACATATATATTCAGATGTCTCATTCCTTCAGTGTTTATTTGTACAGTACTGCACATTTTAACTGTGAAATTACATTTCTTCTTTAATTTATTGTCTAATAACATCATCTGAAAGTCTCAAGATTACATATTTGAATATTCGATTACAATAACAAAGCTTAGGTTAATACATATTTTTCATGATAACTAATAATCTAATTAACTAATGGAACCTTATTGGTTTACACTTTATTTCCACTTTAGACATTCTACTAACTATAAGTAGCTTTGCAACTTCATGTCAACTAGCAGTCATTAGAGTATTAGTAGATGTATAGACTTTATAGGGTTAAGGTTAGTAATAAATTGACATGTAGTTGCAAAGTTATAGTCAGTAATGTCTAAATCCGACTATTGAAATAAAGTGTTACCAAATATTTTGTAAAGTGTGTATTTTGAATTGAAAATTAATAAAAATATCAAACAGATGGAGCGTTCAGACCTTGGCGCTGGTGAAATCCCCTGGCTTAAATCTTGTATTTATGACTGTTTTTGCATAATTTAGAGAAGAAAAAAACCCTTGCATAAGCCTACAGTACTTCTGTGATGAATACATTTTGTGTTGAGTTGAGTTATTGTGAAGCTGCAATATTTGGATCAGATATTTGACAATTTTATACATTCAAGATCCATGTCTCGCTCCATGAACTCTGTATTTTTCACTCATCTGCCTACAGCACAATACGACGCTACCCTGAAAATATGAGTCCGTCCCACAGGACAATTGAAACCGAGTGGTGTTTCGAGTTAATAGCAGCATTATTTATGAACGACGCGGCTGTTGATTCTGTTTACAGCCCTGTTTTTGCACCGCTATAACTTTTGCGTTCCTTTGGGCATCTGTGGTGTTAAATTTGCATTAAGTGTTCACCTGGGAGAGATCTGTCTTTGTCGCAGCAGGGTACAAATCAGGGTAAAAGTATGTTTTACTGTGGCCTTCACACGCTGTAAGAAGGGGTTAGGAGGAGTGAAACGATGTTTTCAGAAGTTTGCTCTATAGTCCAGCTGGCACAGCAGTTTTTATAGACTGCTGTGAACGTGCATAATGAAATTATGTTTACTTGTAGAAAGGTTTTTCAGGACATGTATGCAAAGGAGATTTGTATTTAAAATGCATCGAGCTGCACAGCCACTTAAAGGCAACCTCAGGGAGCTGTGAGGGATGGCATTGACACACGGTAAGGATCTAAACGCCCTGGTCAGGCGATACCGCTGGAAAATGATTAACAAGGTGAAATGTGAGGTTCAAGTAATTTTGCGCTTAAAGCTCAACATTAGCCAATTAAATGAAAGTTGGCCTTTGTGTTGTATTTCACAGGTATGAATGAATATGCCAATGACCCAGTTCCTCATTGCTGTAAATCTTCTATACAGTGCCAGAGGAGTGTTTTATTTCCCAGAGGATGTCCTTTCATAGCATTTAGTACATGTCTCTCCTTTTATTCAATAGGAGGGATAGCAATGGACACAAATGAATCAGTCATGCTGTAAAGCACATACAGCTATAAAAGGAAATATTGCAAGCAGCAATACCGGGGCCAAGCGCAACAGAAACAAACAAGGAAGCTAGCAGCAGACCATTTGAAGCAAAAATGTTAAAACCCCACGTTAAAACATTGAGTTGTATAGAGCCAATGTCACATTTTGTTTAATTATAGCGCCACCAAGAGGCACAATCCTACAATGTGTCCTCGGAGTGAGCTCATACATATGTGTGTCAATTTTGGTGAAAATATCTTGTTTCGTTTTGGAGTTATAGACATGTATATGAAAAAACATGTAAAAAATGACTGACACCTGACTTTGATTGGATTTTACTCCCCCTTACTATCAATATTTTGACAATTTGGCGATAACAAATTATAATTGACCTATTTTTCCGAACTTCTGACCCTGGTTTCATCTCGATTGGATTAGCGGTTTTGAAGATATCAGCTAACGTTTTATAAACGCTAAATTACCACGCTGCGCAAACCAAAGGCCGAAACCTGGCAAGTATCGTTGGACTCGGCAAGGATTCAGGAGACAAAAAAACGTTACTCCCATGAAAATAAGTCAATCACACCCAAAGTTATAAGCGTTTGGGAAACAAAAAATCTCCACTAGGTGGCGCTGTTTCGAAACTTCTCAGGCTCCTTCAGGGCATCACGCTGATGACCCATACCGAGTTTTGTGACAATCCGTTCATGCGTTCCTAAAATACAGCATTTTAGCACATAATTCAAAATGGCCGACAGCCAAAATGGCCGTGGATATCAGTCGTGCCATCCTGAATCTAATGAATCTAATTTTTATGATTTTTGGACAGACGGTTATATATTTATATTTATGCATTTGGCAGACGCTTTTATCCAAAGCGACTTACAGTGCCCTTATTACAGGGACAATCCCCCTGGAGCAACATGGAGTAAAGTGCCTTGCTCAAGGACACACTGGTGGTGACCGCTGGGATCGAACCAGCAACCTTCTGCATATCAGTTCCATGGTTTAACCCACTGGACCACCATCTCACATTTAACCCACTGGACCACCATCTCACATGGTGTCCTCGGAGTCATAAGCAAAAATAGCCATTTTTCGTATCTCCGGACCAGTAGGTGGCACTGCGGCGAAACGCTGCATGCTGCCTCAAGTACCAAGTTTGGTTTGAATACGATAAAGCGCTGCGGAGATATAGCCTTAAGTGTATTTTTGCAACCGCTACATTAAATTTGTTTGCGGGTTTATCAAAAACGATTTGACAAATCAACTTGAATTCCATACATTTTTGTCAGCATGGTCTGGAGATGATCTGGTTCAATTTTTGTGAAAGTTGGAGCAACGGCCTAGGAGGAGTTAAATTTTCATGATGGAAAATGACGTCACATTGTGCAATCAAATCGGCTTGAACCAAGGAATCAAAGGAAATAAGAATTTTGCTTCTATCCATTAGGTTTCAAAAGTTATTAACATAAACATGAGTGAAACTTTGGACAGGTGGTGGCGCTAGAGGGATTGTTTTAGAGACTCCAAAATTGCTTTCCAGCAAATGGTTATATGGGCTGCCATAGACTTCAATGGCGGAATAATAATAATAAGAAATCTAAGGGTTTCAATAGGAGCCTCCGCACCTTCGGTGCTTGGCCCCTAATTACAGCTGCAAGCATTAATGAAAGAGCCATCGCACCCGGGACCACTGCCACCCGGTGGCCTCAGGAAAACAGCTAATAGGGAGCGAGATGCATTTAAGTGGGTAAATATAGGAGAAATACAGCAAAGTCATTTTGATGTGCCACATTTCCTTCGGCCAGCAGGTGGCACTTTGACAATTACTGAATATTGCCATGTCTTCAGGTCAGGACTATTAGCAAATATGTGAAGTTTGAGGCAGATCGGACCATAGATATACATAATAAAGGCTAGATGTGTTACGGCGGAGTCTCTAACGTCATCAGCGGCGGCCATCTTGTCACAGGCCAGCTTTCTGGCGGGCTCCTGATGTAAGGTGAGTGATCTATTGGGTTGAGATCTGGTGACTGTGGGGGCCATTTTAGTACAGGGAACTCATTGTCATGTTCAAGAAACCAATTTGAAATGATTGGAGCTTTGTGACATGGGGCATTATCCTGCTGGAAGTAGCCATCAGAGGATGGGCACATGGTGGTCATAAAGGGATGGACATGGTCAGAAACAATGCTCAGGTAGGCCGTGGCATTTAAACCATGCCCAGTTGGCACTAAGGGGCCTAAAGTGTGCCAAGAAAACATCCCCCACACCATTACACCACCACCACCAGCCTGCACAGTGGTAACAAGGCATGATGGATCCATGTTCTCATTCTGTTTACGCCAAATTCTGACTCTACCATCTGAATGTCTCAACAGAAATCCAGACTCATCAGACCAGGCAACATTTTTCCAGTCTTCAACTGTCCAGTTTTGGTGAGCTTGTGCAAATTGTAGCCTCTTTTTCCTATTTGTAGTGGAGATGAGTGGTACCCGGTGGGGTCTTCTGCTGTTGTAGCCCATCCGCCTCAAGGTTGTGTGTGTTGTGGCTTCACAAATGCTTTGCTGCATACCTCGGTTGTAACGAGTGGTTATTTCAGTCAAAGTTGCTCTTCTATCAGCTTGAATCAGTCGGCCCATTCTCCTCTGACCTCTAGCATCAACAAGGCATTTTGGCCCACAGGACTGCCGCATACTGGATGTTTTTCCCTTTTCACACCATTCTTTGTAAACCCTAGAAATGGTTGTGCGTGAAAATCCCAGTAACTGAGCAGATTGTGAAATACTCAGACCAGCCCGTCATGCCACGCTCAAAATAGCTTAAATCCCCTTTCTTTCCCATTCCGACATTCAGTTTGGAGTTCAGGAGATTGTCTTGACCAGGACCACACCCCTAAATGCATTGAAGCAACTGCCATGTGATTGGTTGATTAGATAATTGCATTAATGAGAAATTGAACAGGTGTTCCTAATAATTCTTTAGCTGAGTGTATATATATATATATATATATATATATATATATATATATATATATATATATATATATATATATATATATAGTGTGTGTGTGTGTGTGTGTGTGTGTGTGTGTGTGTGTGTGTGTGTGTGTGTGTGTGTGTGTGTGTGTGTGTGTGTGTGTGTGTGTGTGTGTGTGTGTGTGTGTAATATTTAATATAAGTAATAAAAGCAACATTTTAATATACATTTTTGCCAAAACACCATTTTTCTTCACTGTTAGTAGCTGCAAGGTAAATTACTCTAAAGGTGGTGGTGCTGGATTGTAGTTGTGTGTATTAGAGTTTTCCAATTTACCTCATCTTGCATTTACATGGTCGCAGCTGTTTTCAGCTCGACTCATCACAGAACCTGTAATGTTCCCGTATCACACGACTGTATAAAACACAATTCAGAGACAAATCTGAATGGATCAAGCGACTTGTGCTGTTTATCACTTTATAGAGCGGTCATTTGTCACTGTGCGGGTATTCGCATTTTGCAGTTTCCCAATGTGCTCCAATTTAAAAAAAACTGCACTTATGGGGTGAGGTCTCTCTCGCTTTGGCCTGTCAATTCAGAGGACAAACCAATGGGTCGCTGTCCTAGGATGACTTGAGGGAGAGTAAATCATGGGCTAATTTTCATTATTGGGTGAACTATCCTTTTAATATAAAGCACATGTCAAGTTTTCAGACAAATTGTATCATACACTTTCCCGGCATCAGCTCATTTTTCAGATGCGTTCGTATCAATCTACTGTATATCGATATAAACGGTATTGCCTCATTCCATATCGTTTCTAAAGAAATATATCGATGTATTGTAAAAACTCAAAATCTCAATCCAATTGAGCATCTTTGGGATGTACTGGACCAACAAATTCAATCCACAGCGGCTCCACCTCGCAACCTTACAGGACTCAAAGGATCTGCTACTAATGTCTTGGTGCTAGAAAACACAGGAACCATAGACAGACAGACAGATATATTTATATTAATCCTCTCTAAAATATTCTGATTTCAGTAAAGACCGTTATTAATAGGCTACACACGATTTTCTGTTTGCTTTACTACTTTTTTGACTTTATAGACTTTTTCTGTAAACTTAACTTAATGTCCAATAATTTGTTGAACACTTAAAATAATTAAGTAATCTGAACTATTTGCATGCTATGCCTTCGTTACTCAGAAAACACAAGTAAACATTACTTGACTGGTTTAAATACCATTTTGCTAAAGCAAAAAAACAAGCGGTGTTCAAATACTTATTTTCCTCACTGTATATATATATATACAGTGAGGAAAATAAGTATTTGAACACCCTGCTATTTTGCAAGTTCTCCCACTTAGAAATCATGGAGGGTCTGAAATTGTCATCATAGGTGCATGTCCACTGTGAGAGACATAATCTAAAAAAAGAAAATCCAGAAATCACAATATATGATTTTTTAACTATCTATTTGTCTTTTGTCAGTATAACCACATATATATATATATAAGTATTAATATTTATATCGAGACCATGCACGAGTGAGTCACACATAGACTTCAGCATGCAAAACACAACAATGGTAACAATGATTTTTTTTATTTATTATTATTATCAATAAGACCTTTACTATTTTATTTGCTGTCGTTATTGTGGTTATACTGACAAAAGACAAATAGTAAAATAAAGCCAAAAATAGTAAAACGAAGCAATTAATTTATTCATGCCGCAATGCACTCTGGGAGTACACTTCCTCAGATCACAGATAGACTAAAGTTGACAAAACTTAAACGGTTTAAGTAAGAATGCTTACTTAATTGAATTAAGGCAACGAGTTTGCACAATTTAATTAAGTAAACTGAACAAATTAGTTTTTACAGTGACACACAATCATCAATGTGTATTTAATCTACAATATCAAACCAAATTAATTTCACCTCTAATCTAAAAGATGCCCGTATATACCGTCTCTTCCACACTCAGTGGCCCTTATTCATCCAATGATCAATACACATGAGTAAACGGCTCCATTTGCATTTTTCTTTGTCTACAAGTAAACTTTTTGTCAGCTGGTACATTATAAAAGTAGCCCAAATAATCCCAACCTCTGTTGGTGTGGCTCTGCCATTTTCCGTGCAACAGCATTTTCAAAATAGCCCAGTTGTGCGGGGAAAACCATGACCTGCCAACACTGAGAGTGATGATGAATGGTGATTTTGCTCAGAAAATGATGGACTTAACTTGCACTGACAGTGAGAGATACTTTTCATATTTAATGCAGCAAGGAATCAGTCTATAATCCTTGCTTATTTCTGCTTTTTTTAATTTTCACAGCATGTTTAATGCAGGTAAATTCAAATTGCAATTGCATTTCTGGAGCATCAGCAGTGTGCGTCTTATTACAGTAAATAACCGTAGAAAGCAGCAGTCGAACCGTAGAACACCACGTTTCAAAGGTGACCGGACCATAATGCTTGTTTATGGTCACTAATGATATGGCTTTCTCTGGTGATCATGTGGTTTCTTATCAGCATAGAGCAGCTGTTCATTGGCCGTTTGTCTCCATGGGCTCTGATTCTTGCACAGCTTGCTACACAAGACATAACTTTGATACGCTTGGGCACATAAAAGCACACCCGAGCTCTATAAAGGAGTGATCACAAAACTTCTCTCATAGCAACAATATTCAGCATCATTAGGATGGGTATGTATCCAACTAAAATGTATTTTCTGGGGCAATTGTGTCTGCTATAAATCATATAATCACACTATGATTGCCTCAGAAAATTCCTGTTTATCTTTCATTCCAAAAATGCACAAAAATATAAACTTTTATTGAAGTAAAAAAGTAGAAATAGGGGGGAATTCTCATTATGAAATGCATGTTTTTCTCCAATACACATTGGCCACAATTTTTGGCCCAGTTTATGTCTTTGGATGATTTTTCTTGAAACTCTCCCAAACTTGTGGTGGCTGTTTGGTTGCAGTCTGTTCTGCCACAGAGGTGGAAAGAGTACTGGAAAAGCATACTCATGTAAAAGTACTGTTACTTGTCAAAAAATGTAGTGCTGGTAGAGTAAATGATCTTCCCAACGCCATCCGAAACGCAGAATCATTGACATCATTCAAAAGTCAACTTAAATCTCAGCTCTTCCGTGAGCACTTAACCTCATAATAAAATAAAATAAAAAAAAACTTTTCTTTCCTCTTTCTCTTCCTTCTTCCCTCCCTACTCTAGCCTGTGCTACACTGAGCAATGTACACGGTCTCAGGATTTCAGGCTCTTATTGCGCTTCTCGACTCTTCATGACCAATCGCTTCATGTACCCCCAAGTTGTAAGTCGCTTTGGATAAAAGCGTCTGCTAAATGCATAAATGTAAATGTAAATGTAAAAGTACCTGTCCTAAATACTACTCAAAGTAAAAGTATCCCTTTTAAAAGTACTCAAGAGTACATTTACATTTACATTTATGCATTTGGCAGACGCTTTTATCCAAAGCGACTTACAGGGACAATCCCCCTGGAACAACGTGGAGTAAAGTGCCTTGCTCAAGGACACACTGGTGTTGACCGCTGGGATCGAACCAGCAACCTTCTGCGTATCAGTTCCATGGTTTAACCCACTGGACCACCATCTCACACGTATAGTGAGTAGTGAGTAGCTATGAATGTTATTCCACCTTATACCCTGCAAATTAAAAATGCAGCTTACTCTTTTATGGATGATTCTCAGTAATAACAAAAAAACATGAGATCACCATCAGTATTTCAGTATTTCTCCAAGTTTTATTTTTGACTGCTAGCACTTAAAGGAGTACTTCAGTGCTGGGAAGATGAATGTGTATTTAAACTGGGTCATTTATGTAGTAGAAATGTGAAATTATTTTTGAATTTGGTGCCTTCTAGACTGAGAAAAGACAGAAAATGTATTTTTGTCTCATGTGGTTGAAAGACAACAACTCCCAGAATGCACTCTGGTTTGCTTCCCTACGAGGCCACTCCCTACACCGCCCCTAGCGTCGTTTTGATCTTCATAATAATACAATAATTTCATTCAGTTAGAGAATAAACACTACAATTTTTTTATTTTTTTTATTTAACCTTTATTTAACCAGGAAAAGTCCCATTGAGTTACAATAACTCTTCTCCCAGGGAGTCCTGGCCAAGACTGGCGGCCAAAAGTTGCAATACATAAAAGACAGGACATAAATTACTAAAAAAAAACACCACAAATCTCTATACATGCACTTTACATACTAGAACACAAACAAATCATTATACTTGACGTTAGCAGATAAAAACATACAATTGTAAGAGGCACCTAGTT
This sequence comes from Romanogobio albipinnatus, assembly GCA_023566225.1. NCBI lineage: Eukaryota > Metazoa > Chordata > Actinopteri > Cypriniformes > Gobionidae > Romanogobio > Romanogobio albipinnatus. The sequence goes on from CM042253.1 coordinate 52,250,221, forward strand.
AAAAACAGCTGCACAGTTCAGTCAGAGTTGACTTTAAAAGGTTTTTAAAAGTATTAATAGATGGAAGTGATACTAGATTTAAGGTGTTTTGGAGTTCATTCCAGACATTTGGTGCATATGATGAGAACGCTTTTTTACCAAGGGCTGTTCTTGTTGATGGAATAATTAGTAGTAGTACAATTAAAAACTGAGCGTGTCTTTTCAATAAAGTGCGAGTGAGCCGAACGAAAGTCACAGGACAAACGCAGAGAGGGAAGAGCTGAGCAGAGCTGAGGTGAGCGCGGCTGTCATTCTCAGTTTTCTGATCGCATGTGGAAGCTAAACTTTCATAGGAATTCATTGAAAAGTTGAAACACTCACTTTGCTCTGCACCGCTCCGTTATGAACGCCCGAGGCCGAGCGCATTGACATTCTGTGAATGAGATCCTCCCCTGTGGGCGGGTTGAACACATGCAGAACTAGCTCTACTACTGGCTGTAGTCTCTAGCCTCTGGCCCAAAAATCCTCCGATGACGCCATTTTGACTGGATTGACTGGACTGGATTTTTTCCAGAATGCATAATTCTCTCGTCTCAGGGCGATATGAGGGGGGAAAGTACCATAATTCAAATATACTACCGGGTTTCTACTGATATAAAGCTTAATGCTAAATCACTGAAGTAACCCTTTAAAATCCAGCCATGTAATATTTGAGATATTTGAGATAAGCAACCAATAATCTGGTAACATTAATGACAACCATTCTGTAGAGGTTTTCTTGCGGTTAATTATAAACGGTTGCAAAGCGTTGTACACTAACAATATAACAGGCCAGCACTCTCCCTGGCTGAATCCGAAATCACCCCCTAAACCCTCACTCACTATTCCCTACTTTAGCAATACAGTTCACTTGAAGGAGGGAATGAAAACGAGTGTGTGACGAAGTCGGACAGCCGTTGTGTGTTCATCGGCTGTACACTCGTTATTGCGGCGCAATGTGGGATTGAATGAGTGCACTCGAACACGTCCACTGTGGTTTTTGGACACCACTACAGATGGCTGTCCCCTCAAATAGTGCACTATTTAAAGGATTAGTTCACTTTTAAATAAACTTTTGCTGATAATTTCCTCACCCCCATGTCATCCAAGATGTCCATGTCTTTCTTTCTGCAGTTGAAAAGAAATGATGGTTTTTGAGGAAAACATTCCAGGATTTTTCTCCATATAATGAACTTCAATGGGAACCAACGGTTCAGTTTCAGTGCAGCTTCAAAGGGCTTTAAACGATACCAGACGATCAATAAGGGTCTTATCTAGCCAAACCATCAGCTTCTGTGAGAAACCCAGCAGTATTTATGCTTTTATTTTACCTCTTATCAGACGAACGTGATCATCTCCGAGCTCCACCATAACTTCCTCTAAGTGAGGTCAAAATACAAGCGTGGTCATAGATGTATACGTAGACGCCTCATTAGCGCTTGCACGGATCAGTAGAATGAGGCATCTACGATCAATATATCTATGACCACGCTCGTATTTTGACCTCACTTAGCGGAAGTTATGGCGGAGCTCAGAGATGATCATGTTCGTCTGATAAGAGGTCAAATAATAGCATAAATACTGCTCGGTTTCTCACAGAAACTGATCGTTTGGCTAGATAAGACCCTTATTCATCGTCTGGTGTCGTTTAAAGCCTGACTTAAACTGAACCTTTTTAAGTCCATTGAAGTCCATTATATGGAGGAAACCCCTGGATTGTTTTCCTCAAAAACCTTCATTTCTTTTCGACAGCAGAAAGAAAGACATGGACATCTTGGATGACATGGGGGTGAGTAAATTATCAGCAAAAGTTTATTTAAAAGTGAACTAATCCTTTAAGGGTATAGGGGGCGATTTCGGATTCAGCCCCTGTTGTGGACACTGACGAGGGCAGCCCATAACACATCTCGATTGAGACAGAGCAGTCTGTCAGATGTGTGTGTGTGTGTGTGTGTGTGTGTGTGTGTGCGCGCCGATCTGTTTGTGTGCTTTAAATGCAATTACAAAGCAATTGATGGGTTTTGTTTAACTAAAGTTGTGTTGTGGTAAGAATAGCTGCGGGTGGCGCCAGTTGATTGCCAAGTGCAATCATTTCTACGTCATCGACCTCGAACGCAAACAAAATGGCGGCGCCCATTGTCCAAATATATAATGGATTTTTTAAATAAAGTAGATCTTTCATGGGTTTTCTCTACATATTTCAGTAAGAGACATCATTTATGTTAAGCCATACAAGTCTTTATTAATATGATTACCATGAAATAGCGAATGCAAACAAAATTGCGCTGTGAGATGGTGATGATAATGATGATGATGACTTAACCTGAATTTATTTTGTAATTGACAATATTCTGATTCTGACATTATCTCTATACTCCATGTTCTCAGGTTTCTGTCTGCTTCTTCCGTGTGTGAGTTGAGACTATAATAACAGCTTATGAATGTTGCACACTTAATTTGGTCGTGCATTATTGCTTCCAGAGTAACCTCAGACTTGATTAGACTGAACTTTCTGTGATTGGAGCCGAAGCTCGAGTAAAAGCAAACACAAGGATCTAGATGACAAATAAACTATGAAGTTCATTGATTTTAGAATTTGCCTTCCAAAACATGTTTTGGGGGTGGTAAATGGCCTTCCTCCAGGCATTTATTAATTGGAGCATAACTGCTGTGCGTAATTCTGTTCTTCAGAAAAGGTCAAGAGCTAAAATTTATTTGTTGCTATGGAGACCAGACAAGATTGCCTCTTTAGGTGCCTTAAGTTTGAAAGTCTACAGACACATTCAGTGTTAGAAATCAAACCATTGGTGTTATTAAGACTCTCCTTTTTTACAATCTTCTGGGCTGAAATGTTTAGTGAGTTTGTTACAGCACAGATGAGGCTTTTTTGAACTGATGCTGTAGACAATGTCTATAGGTGAAGCAGCAAACATCTGATGCTCCACATGTGGCAGATTTGTTTTTAAAAGACAAGACAGAAAAGCGGCCGTCATGCTGATTTGATTCGACCCTTGATACGTGAACAAGAGCAGACAAGAAGGACAAATCTGCAATTCACACTTATCCTTCATGACTCTCTACAAGACAGAAAACATCTCGTGTTTGTTTTCCTTATTTACCCCGACAACTGGATGCATTATGAAAGCATTATTTTAAAACCAAAAAGGTTGAAAATTAGTATTTTCTGAGGCCTTTATGAAGCATTTTATAAAGATTTGGCTGATTTTGACCGATCTAAAATACATCAATAATAATAAGCTGTAGAATAAAAATAATAAAAAATATTGTAGACATGTAGAAAACGTACTTCTTCAGATGCAATCAATAACTTATTTCTACTTTATTTATTGTGCCGGTTCAGAAATGAGGGATTGTGTCAAAAATGACACCAAAATTAATACAAATGCTCACAAAATTCAAGATATTGTTGCAAAAAAGTATATATATATATATTAGGGCTGTCAAAAGATTAATCACGATTAATCACATCCAAAATAAAAGTTTGTGTTTACATAATATATGTGTGTGAACTGTGTATAATTATTATTTATATATAAAAACACACACAAGCATGTATATATTTAAGAAAAAATGTATTATATTTATATATAAAATATTAATATTTATATATAATATAAATTATATAAATGTATACAGTATATACATGCAAATATTTCTTAAATATATACATTAATATTTATATAAACATAATAATTATACAGAGTACACACAAAAATATTATGTAAACACAAACTTTTGGATGTGATTAATCGTGATTAATCTTTTTATATATATATATATGGAACAAGGGAATGGAACATGTAGTATTTGATTCATATTCATAAATGAAAATATGAAAATATTCCTTCTTCATATAATATGAATCACATACTGCATGTTCCATTCTCTTGTTCCAGTAAGATTTACTTATTTAAAATGATGCATTCCTAATATGGATAGTATGTAAGGATTATTCAATACAATTTTATGAAATTTGAAAAAAGGCTTAATTTTTTCCTTTAAATATTATTATATTATATTATATTATATTATATTATATTATATTATATTATATTATATTATATTATATTATATTATATTATATTATATTAATTGTATTATATTATATTATATTATTTAATATTTATTATATTATTTGTATTTAAATAAAATAAAATAAAATTAAATTAAATAACGCTTTAGAATAATGGTCATTAGTTAACATAAACTAATAATGAACTGCACTTATAAAGAGTTTATTAATCTTTGTTAATGTTAATTTCAACATTTACTAATGCTTTATTAAAATCTTGTTAACATTAGTTAATGCACTGTGAACTATCATGAACAAACCATGAACAGCTGTATTTTTATGAACTAACGTAAACAAAGATGAACAAATACAGTAACAAATGAACTGCTCATGGTTAGTTCATGTTACTAATGTTAACTAATGACCATTATTCTAAAGTGTTACCAAAAATATTAGTTTATTCATCTTTTTAATATGAATCATTTTATTAGCTTTGTCCAACAGAGGGTTAAAGACGGTGAACATCAGTGCGAAATGAAGGCTGAGGGTGAGGAAGTGCATCATCTCTCCGGCAGCTGTGACAGAGTTGGCGATGCAGTATATAGGGACGGTTTATAGACTGACATCCATTTCCAGCCCATCAAACACCTGCACCTGTGTGTCAATGCGTAATAGACAGTGTCAGAGAGGGAAGTGAGAAGCTGAAGTGACAGCAAAGCTTCTCCAAGAAAAGTAAAAAGAACATGCCCGGATTTGACCTCTCACATAACCAGGCACCAAATGCATCAGGTCACACTGAAGTCAGGTTATGGTTCTGTTCTGCGTTCTGGAAAGACTGATGTTGCTCAATATTCGGGGTAATAGATAGTCTTGGCCTCAGACGCCGCTGTGCACCAACCGCTCATTGATCATCTGATGTTTATTATATTGCACACAAAAATGGCAAGAGCTCCATGCTTCAAATCTGATTTGCTGGCTTTAGGCTTTTCTAGGAGCCAGGGCTCTTTACCAGAGCTACTCTACAGCAGTCAGAACTTCTGAAGAACTATAGCAACAAACACTGTAAATATCAGACAGAACACATGTTGGGTTCATTCTGGCTTGATTTAACAACCCAGCATTGATTCATTTTTACTATAAAACTAACTTCTTTTACTTCATACTTGAATTAATGTCTACGGATTAACTTAAAACCCCTAATCATTTTTTTAAATACTCGAAACAACCACTGGCTTGCATGATAATTCCTCTAAATTCAATCATATTTTACAGTATAGTATATTAAAAATATATATATATTTTTGTAAATCCAAACATTTAAGCTTGTTTAACAAATATTAGACATAGTCTAATTTACTAATTTACCCATTTAAAAACTACCCAAACACTGGGTTGTTACGTCTGACCCAGGATCTGAGTAACACAAAAACTACCCAAACACTGGGTTGTTACGTCTGACCCAGGATCTGAGTAACACAAAAACTACCCAAACACTTGGTTGTTACGTCTGACCCAGGATCTGAGTAACACAAAAACTACCCAAACACTGGGTTGTTACGTCTGACCCAGGATCTGAGTAACACAAAAACTACCCAAACACTTGGTTGTTACGTCTGACCTAGGATCTGAGTAACACAAAAACTACTCAAACACTTGGTTGTTACGTCTGACCTAGGATCTGAGTAACACAAAAACTACCCAAACACTGGGTTGTTACGTCTGACCCAGGATCTGAGTAACACAAAAACTACCCAAACACTTGGTTGTTACGTCTGACCTAGGATCTGAGTAACACAAAAACTACTCAAACACTGGGTTGTTACGTCTGACCTAGGATCTGAGTAACACAAAAACTACCCAAACACTGGGTTGTTACGTCTGAACCAGGATCTGGGTAACACAAAAACTACCCAAACACTGGGTTGTTACGTCTGACCCAGGATCTGGGTAACACAAAAACTACCCAAACACTGGGTTGTTACGTCTGACCAAGGATCTGGGTAACACAAAAACTACTCAAACACTGGGTTGTTACGTCTAACCCAGGATCTGAGTAACACAAAAACTACTCAAACACTGGGTTGTTACGTCTGACCCAGGATCTGGGTAACACAAAAACTACCCAAACACTGGGTTGTTACGTCTGACCCAGGATCTGGGTAACACAAAAACTACCCAAACACTGGGTTGTTACGTCTGACCCAGGATCTGTTTAACACAAAAACTACCCAAACACTGGGTTGTTACGTCTGACCCAGGATCTGAGTAACACAAAAACTACCCAAACACTGGGTTGTTACGTCTGACCCAGGATCTGAGTAACACAAAAACTACTCAAACACTGGGTTGTTACGTCTGACCCAGGATCTGTTTAACACAAAAACTACTCAAACACTGGGTTGTTACGTCTGACCCAGGATCTGAGTAACACAAAAACTACTCAAACACTGGGTTGTTACGTCTGACCCAGGATCTGGGTAACACAAAAACTACTCAAACACTGGGTTGTTACGTCTGACCCAGGATCTGAGTAACACAAAAACTACTCAAACACTGGGTTGTTACGTCTGACCCAGGATCTGAGTAACACAAAACCTACTCAAATACTGGGTTGTTACGTCTGACCCAGGATCTGAGTAACACAAAAACTACTCAAACACTGGGTTGTTACGTCTGACCCAGGATCTGAGTAACACAAAAACTACTCAAACACTGGGTTGTTACGTCTGACCCAGGATCTGAGTAACACAAAAACTACCCAAACACTGGGTTGTTACGCCTGACCCAGGAGCTGAGTAACACAAAAACTACCCAAACACTGGGTTGTTACGTCTGACCCAGGAGCTGGGTAACACAAAAACTACCCAAACACTGGGTTGTTACGTCTGACCCAGGATCTGGGTAACACAAAAACGACTCAAACACTGGGTTGTTACGTCTGACCCAGGATCTGGGTAAAACAAAAACTACTCAAACACTGGGTTGTTACGCCTGACCCAGGAGCTGAGTAACACAAAAACTACTCAAACACTGGGTTGTTACGTCTGACCCAGGAGCTGAGTAACACAAAAACTACTCAAACACTGGGTTGTTACGTCTGACCCAGGAGCTGAGTAACACAAAAACTACTCAAACACTGGGTTGTTACATCTGACCCAGGAGCTGGGTAACACAAAAACTACCCAAACACTGGGTTGTTACGTCTAACCCAGGATCTGGGTAACACAAAAACTACTCAAACACTGGGTTGTTACGTCTGACCCAGGAGCTGGGTAACACAAAAACTACTCAAACACTGGGTTGTTACATCTGACCCAGGAGCTGGGTAACACAAAAACTGCTCAAACACTGGGTTGTTACATCTGACCCAGGAGCTGGGTAACACAAAAACTACCCAAACACTGGGTTGTTACGTCTGACCCAGGATCTGGGTAACACAAAAACTACTCAAACACTGGGTTGTTACATCTGACCCAGGATCTGAGTAACACAAAAACTACTCAAACACTGGGTTGTTACATCTGACCCAGGAGCTGGGTAACACAAAAACTACCCAAACACTGGGTTGTTACGTCTGACCCAGGAGCTGGGTAACACAAAAACTACTCAAACACTGGGTTGTTACATCTGACCCAGGATCTGAGTAACACAAAAACTACTCAAACACTGGGTTGTTACATCTGACCCAGGAAATGGGTAACACAAAAACTACCCAAACACTGGGTTGTTACGTCTGACCCAGGATCTGGGTAACACAAAAACTACTCAAACACTGGGTTGTTACGTCTGACCCAGGATCTGGGTAACACAAAAACTACTCAAACACTGGGTTGTTACGTCTGACCCAGGAGCTGGGTAACACAACAACTACTCAAACACTGGGTTGTTACATCTGACCCAGGATCTGAGTAACACAAAAACTACTCAAACACTGGGTTGTTACATCTGACCCAGGAGCTGGGTAACACAAAAACTACCCAAACACTGGGTTGTTACGTCTGACCCAGGATCTGGGTAACACAAAAACTACTCAAACACTGGGTTGTTACGTCTGACCCAGGATCTGAGTAACACAAAAACTACTCAAAAACTCGGTTGTTACGTCTGACCCAGGATCTGAGTAACACAAAACCTACTCAAACACTGGGTTGTTACGTCTGACCCAGGATCTGAGTAACACAAAAACTACTCAAACACTGGGTTGTTACGTCTGACCCAGGATCTGAGTAACACAAAAACTACCCAAACACTGGGTTGTTACGCCTGACCCAGGAGCTGAGTAACACAAAAACTACTCAAACACTGGGTTGTTACGTCTGACCCAGGAGCTGGGTAACACAAAAACTACCCAAACACTGGGTTGTTACGTCTGACCCAGGATCTGGGTAACACAAAAACTACTCAAACACTGGGTTGTTACGTCTGACCCAGGATCTGGGTAACACAAAAACTACTCAAACACTGGGTTGTTACGTCTGACCCAGGAGCTGGGTAACACAAAAACTACTCAAACACTGGGTTGTTACATCTGACCCAGGATCTGAGTAACACAAAAACTACTCTAACACTGGGTTGTTACATCTGACCCAGGAGCTGGGTAACACAAAAACTACCCAAACACTGGGTTGTTACGTCTGACCCAGGATCTGGGTAACACAAAAACTACTCAAACACTGGGTTGTTACGTCTGACCCAGGATCTGAGTAACACAAAAACTACTCAAACACTGGGTTGTTACGTCTGACCCAGGATCTGAGTAACACAAAACCTACTCAAACACTGGGTTGTTACGTCTGACCCAGGATCTGATTAACACAAAAACTACTCAAACACTGGGTTGTTACGTCTGACCCAGGATCTGAGTAACACAAAAACTACCCAATCACTGGGTTGTTACGCCTGACCCAGGAGCTGAGTAACACAAAAACTACTCAAACACTGGGTTGTTACGTCTGACCCAGGAGCTGGGTAACACAAAAACTACCCAAACACTGGGTTGTTACGTCTGACCCAGGATCTGGGTAACACAAAAACTACTCAAACACTGGGTTGTTACGTCTGACCCAGGATCTGGGTAAAACAAAAACTACTCAAACACTTGGTTGTTACGACTGACCCAGGATCTGGTAACACAAAAACTACTCAAACACTGGGTTGTTACGTCTGACCCAGGATCTGAGTAACACAAAAACTACTCAAACACTGGGTTGTTACGTCTGACCCAGGAGCTGAGTAACACAAAAACTACTCAAACACTGGGTTGTTACGTCTGACCCAGGAGCTGAGTAACACAAAAACTACTCAAACACTGGGTTGTTACGTCTGACCCAGGATCTGGGTAACACAAAAACTACTCAAACACTGGGTTGTTACGTCTGACCCAGGAGCTGGGTAACACAAAAACTACTCAAACACTGGGTTGTTACGTCTGACCCAGGAGCTGGGTAACACAAAAACTACTCAAACACTGGGTTGTTACGTCTGACCCAGGATCTGGGTAACACAAAAACTACTCAAACACTGGGTTGTTACGTCTGACCCAGGACCTGGGTAACACAAAAACTACTCAAACACTGGGTTGTTACGTCTGACCCAGGATCTGGGTAACACAAAAACTACTCAAACACTGGGTTGTTACGTCTGACCCAGGATCTGAGTAACACAAAAACGACCCAAACACTGGGTTGTTACGTCTGACCCAGGATCTGAGTAACACAAAAACTTCTCAAACACTGGGTTGTTACGTCTGACTCAGGATCTGAGTAACACAAAAACTACCCAAACACTGGGTTGTTACGTCTGACCCAGGATCTGGGTAACACAAAAACTACCCAAACACTGGGTTGTTACGTCTGACCCAGGAGCTGTGTAACACAAAAACTACTCAAACACTGGGTTGTTACGTCTGACCCAGGAGCTGAGTAACACAAATCTACTCAAACACTGGGTTGTTACGTCTGACCCAGGAGCTGAGTAACACAAAAACTACTCAAACACTGGGTTGTTACGTCTGACCCAGGAGCTGAGTAACACAAAACTACTCAAACACTGGGTTGTTACATCTGATCCAGGAGCTGGGTAACACAAAAACTACCCAAACACTGGGTTGTTACGTCTGACCCAGGATCTGGGTAACACAAAAACTACTCAAACACTGGGTTGTTAAGTCTGACCCAGGAGCTGAGTAACACAAAAACTACTCAAACACTGGGTTGTTACGTCTGACCCAGGATCTGAGTAACACAAAAACTACTCAAACACTGGGTTGTTACGTCTGACCCAGGATCTGGGTAACACAAAAACTACCCAAACACTGGGTTGTTACGTCTGACCCAGGAGCTGAGTAACACAAAAACTACTCAAACACTGGGTTGTTACGTCTGACCCAGGATCTGGGTAACACAAAAACTACTCAAACACTGGGTTGTTACGTCTGACCCAGGAGCTGGGTAACACAAAAACTATTCAAACACTGGGTTGTTACATCTGACCCAGGATCTGAGTAACACAAAAACTACTCAAACACTGGGTTGTTACGTCTGACCCAGGATCTGGGTAACACAAAAACTATTCAAACACTGGGTTGTTACGTCTGACCCAGGATCTGGGTAACACAAAAACTACCCAAACACTGTGTTGTTACGTCTGACCCAGAGGCTGGATAACACAAAAACTACCCAAACACTGGGTTGTTACGTCTGACCCAGGATCTGAGTAACACAAAAACTACTCAAACACTGGGTTGTTACGTCTGACCCAGGATCTGGGTAACACAAAAACTATTCAAACACTGGGTTGTTACGTCTGACCCAGGATCTGAGTAACACAAAAACTACCCAAACACTGGGTTGTTACGTCTGACCCAGGATCTGGGTAACACAAAAACTACCCAAACACTGTGTTGTTACGTCTGACCCAGGAGCTGGGTAACACAAAAACTAACCAAACACTGGGTTGTTACGTCTGACCCAGGATCTGGGTAACACAAAAACTACCCAAACACTGGGTTGTTACGTCTGACCCAGGATCTGAGTAACACAAAAACTACTCAAACACTGGGTTGTTACGTCTGACCCAGAATCTGGGTAACACAAAAACTACCCAAACACTGGGTTGTTACGTCTGACCCAGGAGCTGGGTAACACAAAAACTACCCAAACACTGGGTTGTTACGTCTGACCAAGGATCTGGGTAACACAAAAACTACTCAAACACTGGGTTGTTACGTCTGACCCAGGATCTGGGTAACACAAAAACTACTCAAACACTGGGTTGTTACGTCTGACCCAGGATCTGAGTAACACAAAAACTACTCAAACACTGGGTTGTTACGTCTGACCCAGGATCTGGGTAACACAAAAACTACTCAAACACTGGGTTGTTACGTCTGACCCAGGATCTGAGTAACACAAAAACTACTCAAACACTGGGTTGTTACGTCTGACCCAGGATCTGAGTAACACAAAACCTACTCAAACACTGGGTTGTTACGTCTGACCCAGGATCTGAGTAACACAAAAACTACTCAAACACTGGGTTGTTACGTCTGACCCAGGATCTGAGTAACACAAAAACTACTCAAACACTGGGTTGTTACGTCTGACCCAGGATCTGAGTAACACAAAAACTACCCAAACACTGGGTTGTTACGCCTGACCCAGGAGCTGAGTAACACAAAAACTACCCAAACACTGGGTTGTTACGTCTGACCCAGGAGCTGGGTAACACAAAAACTACCCAAACACTGGGTTGTTACGTCTGACCCAGGATCTGGGTAACACAAAAACGACTCAAACACTGGGTTGTTACGTCTGACCCAGGATCTGGGTAAAACAAAAACTACTCAAACACTGGGTTGTTACGCCTGACCAAGGAGCTGAGTAACACAAAAACTACTCAAACACTGGGTTGTTACGTCTGACCCAGGAGCTGAGTAACACAAAAACTACTCAAACACTGGGTTGTTACATCTGACCCAGGAGCTGGGTAACACAAAAACTACCCAAACACTGGGTTGTTACGTCTAACCCAGGATCTGGGTAACACAAAAACTACTCAAACACTGGGTTGTTACGTCTGACCCAGGAGCTGGGTAACACAAAAACTACTCAAACACTGGGTTGTTACATCTGACCCAGGAGCTGGGTAACACAAAAACTGCTCAAACACTGGGTTGTTACATCTGACCCAGGAGCTGGGTAACACAAAAACTACCCAAACACTGGGTTGTTACGTCTGACCCAGGATCAGGGTAACACAAAAACTACTCAAACACTGGGTTGTTACATCTGACCCAGGATCTGAGTAACACAAAAACTACTCAAACACTGGGTTGTTACATCTGACCCAGGAGCTGGGTAACACAAAAACTACCCAAACACTGGGTTGTTACGTCTGACCCAGGAGCTGGGTAACACAAAAACTACTCAAACACTGGGTAGTTACATCTGACCCAGGATCTAAGTAACACAAAAACTACTCAAACACTGGGTTGTTACATCTGACCCAGGAGCTGGGTAACACAAAAACTACCCAAACACTGGGTTGTTACGTCTGACCCAGGATCTGGGTAACACAAAAACTACTCAAACACTGGGTTGTTACGTCTGACCCAGGATCTGGGTAACACAAAAACTACTCAAACACTGGGTTGTTACGTCTGACCCAGGAGCTGGGTAACACAAAAACTACTCAAACACTGGGTTGTTACATCTGACCCAGGATCTGAGTAACACAAAAACTACTCAAACACTGGGTTGTTACATCTGACCCAGGAGCTGGGTAACACAAAAACTACCCAAACACTGGGTTGTTACGTCTGACCCAGGATCTGGGTAACACAAAAACTACTCAAACACTGGGTTGTTACGTCTGACCCAGGATCTGAGTAACACAAAAACTACTCAAAAACTCGGTTGTTACGTCTGACCCAGGATCTGAGTAACACAAAACCTACTCAAACACTGGGTTGTTACGTCTGACCCAGGATCTGAGTAACACAAAAACTACTCAAACACTGGGTTGTTACGTCTGACCCAGGATCTGAGTAACACAAAAACTACCCAAACACTGGGTTGTTACGCCTGACCCAGGAGCTGAGTAACACAAAAACTACTCAAACACTGGGTTGTTACGTCTGACCCAGGAGCTGGGTAACACAAAAACTACCCAAACACTGGGTTGTTACGTCTGACCCAGGATCTGGGTAACACAAAAACTACCCAAACACTGGGTTGTTACGTCTGACCCAGGATCTGGGTAACACAAAAACTACTCAAACACTGGGTTGTTACGTCTGACCCAGGAGCTGGGTAACACAAAAACTACTCAAACACTGGGTTGTTACATCTGACCCAGGATCTGAGTAACACAAAAACTACTCTAACACTGGGTTGTTACATCTGACCCAGGAGCTGGGTAACACAAAAACTACCCAAACACTGGGTTGTTACGTCTGACCCAGGATCTGGGTAACACAAAAACTACTCAAACACTGGGTTGTTACGTCTGACCCAGGATCTGAGTAACACAAAAACTACTCAAACACTGGGTTGTTACGTCTGACCCAGGATCTGAGTAACACAAAACCTACTCAAACACTGGGTTGTTACGTCTGACCCAGGATCTGAGTAACACAAAACCTACTCAAACACTGGGTTGTTACGTCTGACCCAGGATCTGAGTAACACAAAAACTACTCAAACACTGGGTTGTTACGTCTGACCCAGGATCTGAGTAACACAAAAACTACCCAAACACTGGGTTGTTACGTCTGACCCAGGAGCTGAGTAACACAAAAACTACTCAAACACTGGGTTGTTACGTCTGACCCAGGAGCTGGGTAACACAAAAACTACCCAAACACTGGGTTGTTACGTCTGACCCAGGATCTGGGTAACACAAAAACTACTCAAACACTGGGTTGTTACGTCTGACCCAGGATCTGGGTAACACAAAAACTACTCAAACACTGGGTTGTTACGTCTGACCCAGGATCTGGGTAAAACAAAAACTACTCAAACACTTGGTTGTTACGACTGACCCAGGATCTGGTAACACAAAAACTACTCAAACACTGGGTTGTTACGTCTGACCCAGGATCTGAGTAACACAAAAACTACTCAAACACTGGGTTGTTACGTCTGACCCAGGAGCTGAGTAACACAAAAACTACTCAAACACTGGGTTGTTACGTCTGACCCAGGAGCTGAGTAACACAAAAACTACTCAAACACTGGGTTGTTACGTCTGACCCAGGATCTGGGTAACACAAAAACTACTCAAACACTGGGTTGATACGTCTGACCCAGGAGCTGGGTAACACAAAAACTACTCAAACACTGGGTTGTTACGTCTGACCCAGGAGCTGGGTAACACAAAAACTACTCAAACACTGGGTTGTTACGTCTGACCCAGGATCTGGGTAACACAAAAACTACTCAAACACTGGGTTGTTACGTCTGACCCAGGACCTGGGTAACACAAAAACTACTCAAACACTGGGTTGTTACGTCTGACCCAGGATCTGGGTAACACAAAAACTACTCAAACACTGGGTTGTTACGTCTGACCCAGGATCTGAGTAACACAAAAACGACCCAAACACTGGGTTGTTACGTCTGACCCAGGATCTGAGTAACACAAAAACTTCTCAAACACTGGGTTGTTACGTCTGACTCAGGATCTGAGTAACACAAAAACTACCCAAACACTGGGTTGTTACGTCTGACCCAGGATCTGGGTAACACAAAAACTACCTAAACACTGGGTTGTTACGTCTGACCCAGGAGCTGTGTAACACAAAAACTACTCAAACACTGGGTTGTTACGTCTGACACAGGAGCTGAGTAACACAAAAACTACCCAAACACTGGGTTGTTACGTCTGACCCAGGATCTGAGTAACACAAAAACTACTCAAACACTGGGTTGTTACGTCTGACCCAGGATCTGGGTAACACAAAAACTACCCAAACACTGGGTTGTTACGTCTGACCCAGGAGCTGAGTAACACAAAAACTACTCAAACACTGGGTTGTTACGTCTGACCCAGGATCTGGGTAACACAAAAACTACTCAAACACTGGGTTGTTACGTCTGACCCAGGAGCTGAGTAACACAAACACTACTCAAACACTGGGTTGTTACGTCTGACCCAGGATCTGAGTAACACAAAAACTACCCAAACACTGGGTTGTTACGTCTGACCCAGGAGCTGGGTAACACAAAAACTACTCAAACACTGGGTTGTTACATCTGACCCAGGATCTGAGTAACACAAAAACTACTCAAACACTGGGTTGTTACGTCTGACCCAGGATCTGGGTAACACAAAAACTATTCAAACACTGGGTTGTTACGTCTGACCCAGGATCTGGGTAACACAAAAACTACCCAAACACTGTGTTGTTACGTCTGACCCAGAGGCTGGGTAACACAAAAACTACCCAAACACTGGGTTGTTACGTCTGACCCAGGATCTGAGTAACACAAAAACTACTCAAACACTGGGTTGTTACGTCTGACCCAGGATCTGGGTAACACAAAAACTATTCAAACACTGGGTTGTTACGTCTGACCCAGGATCTGGGTAACACAAAAACTACCCAAACACTGTGTTGTTACGTCTGACCCAGGATCTGTGTAACACAAAAACTACTCAAACACTGGGTTGTTACGTCTGACCCAGGATCTGTGTAACACAAAAACTACTCAAACACTGGGTTGTTACTTCTGACCCAGGAGCTGAGTAACACAACAACTACTCAAACACTGGGTTGTTACGTCTGACCCAGGAGCTGGGTAACACAAAAACTACTCAAACACTGGGTTGTTACGCCTGACCCAGGATCTGAGTAACACAAAAACTACTCAAACACTGGGTTGTTACGTCTGACCCAGGATCTGGGTAACACAAAAACTACTCAAACACTGGGTTGTTACGTCTGACCCAGGAGCTGGGTAACACAAAAACTACTCAAACACTGGGTTGTTACGTCTCACCCAGGATCTGAGTAACACAAAAACTACTCAAACACTGGGTTGTTACGTCTGACCCAGGATCTGGGTAACACAAAAACTACTCAAACACTGGGTTGTTACGTCTGACCCAGGATCTGGGTAACACAAAAACTACCCAAACACTGGGTTGTTACGTCTGACCCAGGAGCTGGGTAACACAAAAACTACCCAAACACTGGGTTGTTACGTCTGACCCAGGATCTGGGTAACACAAAAACTACTCAAACACTGGGTTGTTACGTCTGACCCAGGATCTGGGTAACACAAAAACTACTCAAACACTGGGTTGTTACGTCTGACCCAGGATCTGAGTAACACAAAAACTACTCAAACACTGGGTTGTTACGTCTGACCCAGGATCTGGGTAACACAAAAACTACTCAAACACTGGGTTGTTACGTCTGACCCAGGATCTGGGTAACACAAAAACTACTCAAACACTGGGTTGTTACGTCTGACCCAGGATCTGAGTAACACAAAAACTACCCAAACACTGGGTTGTTACGTCTGACCCAGGATCTGTGTAACACAAAAACTACTCAAACACTGGGTTGTTACGTCTGACCCAGGAGCTGAGTAACACAAAAACTACTCAAACACTGGGTTGTTACGTCTGACCCAGGATCTGTGTAACACAAAAACTACTCAAACACTGGGTTGTTACGTCTGACCCAGGATCTGTGTAACACAAAAACTACTCAAACACTGGGTTGTTACTTCTGACCCAGGAGCTGAGTAACACAAAAACTACTCAAACACTGGGTTGTTACGTCTGACCCAGGAGCTGGGTAACACAAAAACTACTCAAACACTGGGTTGTTACGTCTGACCCAGGATCTGGGTAACACAAAAACTACTCAAACACTGGGTTGTTACGTCTGACCCAGGAGCTGAGTAACACAAAAACTACTCAAACACTGGGTTGTTACGTCTGACCCAGGATCTGTGTAACACAAAAACTACTCAAACACTGGGTTGTTACGTCTGACCCAGGAGCTGAGTAACACAAAAACTACTCAAACACTGGGTTGTTACGCCTGACCCAGGATCTGAGTAACACAAAAACTACTCAAACACTGGGTTGTTACGTCTGACCCAGGATCTGGGTAACACAAAAACTACTCAAACACTGGGTTGTTACGTCTGACCCAGGAGCTGGGTAACACAAAACTACTCAAACACTGGGTTGTTACGTCTCACCCAGGATCTGAGTAACACAAAAACTACTCAAACACTGGGTTGTTACGTCTGACCCAGGATCTGGGTAACACAAAAACTACTCAAACACTGGGTTGTTACGTCTGACCCAGGATCTGGGTAACACAAAAACTACCCAAACACTGGGTTGTTACGTCTGACCCAGGAGCTGGGTAACACAAAAACTACCCAAACACTGGGTTGTTACGTCTGACCCAGGATCTGGGTAACACAAAAACTACTCAAACACTGGGTTGTTACGTCTGACCCAGGATCTGGGTAACACAAAAACTACTCAAACACTGGGTTGTTACGTCTGACCCAGGATCTGGGTAACACAAAAACTACTCAAACACTGGGTTGTTACGTCTGACCCAGGATCTGAGTAACACAAAAACTACTCAAACACTGGGTTGTTACGTCTGACCCAGGAGCTGAGTAACACAAAAACTACTCAAACACTGGGTTGTTACGTCTGACCCAGGATCTGTGTAACACAAAAACTACTCAAACACTGGGTTGTTACGTCTGACCCAGGAGCTGAGTAACACAAAAACTACTCAAACACTGGGTTGTTACGTCTGACCCAGGATCTGTGTAACACAAAAACTACTCAAACACTGGGTTGTTACGTCTGACCCAGGATCTGTGTAACACAAAAACTACTCAAACACTGGGTTGTTACGTCTGACCCAGGATCTGTGTAACACAAAAACTACTCAAACACTGGGTTGTTACTTCTGACCCAGGAGCTGAGTAACACAAAAACTACTCAAACACTGGGTTGTTACGTCTGACCCAGGAGCTGGGTAACACAAAAACTACTCAAACACTGGGTTGTTACGTCTGACCCAGGATCTGGGTAACACAAAAACTACTCAAACACTGGGTTGTTACGTCTGACCCAGGAGCTGAGTAACACAAAAACTACTCAAACACTGGGTTGTTACGTCTGACCCAGGATCTGTGTAACACAAAAACTACTCAAACACTGGGTTGTTACGTCTGACCCTGGAGCTGAGTAACACAAAAACTACTCAAACACTGGGTTGTTACGTCTGACCCAGGAGCTGAGTAACACAAAAACTACTCAAACACTGGGTTGTTACGTCTGACCCAGGAGCTGGGTAATACAAAAACTACTCAAACGCTGGGTTGTTACGTCTGACCCAGGATCTGGGTAACACAAAAACTACTCAAACACTGGGTTGTTACGTCTGACCCAGGATCTGGGTAACACAAAAACTACTCAAACACTGGGTTGTTACGCCTGACCCAGGATCTGAGTAACACAAAAACTACTCAAACACTGGGTTGTTACGTCTGACCCAGGATCTGAGTAACACAAAAACTACTCAAACACTGGGTTGTTACGTCTGACCCAGGATCTGCGTAACACAAAAACTACCCAAACACTGGGTTGTTACATCTGACCCAGGATCTGGGTAACACAAAAACTACCCAAACACTGGGTTGTTACATCTGATCCAGGATCTGAGTAACACAAAAACTACCCAAACACTGGGTTGTTACATCTGACCCAGGATCTGAGTAACACAAAAACTACCCAAACACTGGGTTGTTACGTCTGACCCAGGATCTGGGTAACACAAAAACTACCCAAACACTGGGTTGTTACATCTGACCCAGGATCTGAGTAACACAAAAACTACCCAAACACTGGGTTGTTACGTCTGACCCAGGATCTGGGTAACACAAAAACTACTCAAACACTGGGTTGTTACGTCTGACCCAGGATCTGAGTAACACAAAAACTTTTAGACTTTTAACATTTAAGCTTGTTTAACAAATATTAGAAGTAAAATTTAAACATTTAGACGTAATTCACGTGTAATTGACCAGTCTCTGTTGACTCTCGTTCAGGCGACTCACGTCAATTTTTTTATTGCTTTGCATAAATTTAAAGGAACACTCCACTTTTTTTGAAAATAAAAAGGCTCTGTGTAATATCATTGCGCTGCTGCACTCATGGGACGGCTCTCAGCTCTTGATTATTACGCAGGGATGAGAGTTTAGTTCCTGCCATATCAGTCTAGAAAATCACAACTTCTCATTTTCCGTCGGTCTTAAAGAGGAGAAATATCGAAACTCTTTGGTCATTTTTGAGCGAGATGCTAACGGTCTAATCAGATTCAATGATCTATGCTAAGCTATGCTAACAGTGCTACCCCCAGCAAGGGCTGATTTAGTGATTTGGGGGCCCCAGGCAAAATACAGGAATGGGGCCCTATACAATTGCACATTTACAACCTTGAGGTTATTTTCCCTGTTGTGATGATTGCTGCTGCACGACCCTTCCGCCCCCACAAATTTAAATTAGACTGAAGGAAATTATTAGACACATAAAAATTATTTGTGTGTCTGTGTGGAAAGTTTCATCTACTCAGTTCTTTCACAGAAACGAGTGAGCGCCATTTAAAGCGATAAGCATAATACGCACTGTTGCTCCGTATTTAATTATAACTTCAGATACATGACATTTTCATTTGTAGAGCCCTATGAAATCAGTTTTATTTTTTTGAAGAAAAGAAAAATCCAGATTTTTACATTTTTATTCTGTATGGTTACACTCTAAAAAATGTTGGGTTAAAAATAACCCAAGTTGGGTTGAAAATGGACTTACCCAGTATTTGGGTTGTTTTAACCCAGCGGTTGGGTTAAATGTTTGCTTAATGTTTGATCACTGTCTGATCATTTCTGTATTTTCTTTGATATATCAATCTCTCCTGCCATTGAAACTAGATCTGTCTCTGTCAAAAAGAGATGCTTAAATGAGAACACTAGTGTGCTGTTTATGAAGGCTATATCTCTAACACAAAGCATATCTGCAGACTCTGTTGATTTTCTCCTTGACTCTTTTAACTCAAAAGTTAAGAGTGTAATTGATGATATTGCTCCTGTGAAAGTCAGAAAAAAGAGTGGCAAACAAAAAGCACCTTGGAGAAACTCAACAGCAGTGCAATTCATGAAAAGACAATGCAGGAAAGATGAGCGCATGTGGCCAAAGACAAAACTTGTAGTCCATCACAACATCTATAAAGACAGTCTTCGTGCTTTCAATGTGGAACTAGACAAAGCTCAGTCCCTCCAGAAAAACCTGATTATGCGATTGCGTGATTTAATGCATAATCAGCCAAAGTCCGCATATTTATGCAGGGACTGCATTTTTTCAAATACGCCACACTTTCGTCGCATAAATTGTCTATTTCTGTGTGCAAAATATGCGGGGCTAGCATGATTTCATAATCCCCGCATTTTCGTTGCAAAAAAAGTCACATATATATATTAGCAAAAAGTTGACAAATGTTAGTTTACTTCACACAAGAGCCGCCATTTCCCCCTGTTGCCATGGGAACGCTTTGAAGTGACGTAATTACCCGACGTGAACGTCATCGAAAAGCTGCAAACCCCCGTGGAGAAACATAGATATCAGAGAAACCATGGATATCAGTGAAACCATGATGAAGCGCAAACTCCCATTGGCCAACAAAAATAACAGCAAAAGAGCAAAGCAGTTTCAGAACAGCATCATGAAGCTTCAGAGCGTTATGAATCAATGAGTCGATTCAGCGGTTCAGAGCGTTATGAATCAGTGAGTCGATTCAGCGGTTTGAAGCGTTATGCATCAGTGAGTCGATTCAGCGGTTTGAAGCGTTATGAATCAGTGAGTCGATTCAGCGGTTTGAAGCGTTATGCATCAGTGAGTCGATTCAGCGGTTTGAAGCGTTATGAATCAGTGAGTCGATTCAGCGGTTTGGATCGCCAAAGTCACGTATTTCAGCAGTTTGACACGCGATCCGAATCATGAATCAACTCACTGATTCATAACGCTTCAAACCGCTGAATCAACTCACTGATTCATAACGCTTCAAACCGCTGAATCGACTCACTGATTCATAACGCTCCAAACCGCTGAATCGACTCACTGATTCATAACGCTCCAAACCGCTGAATCGACTCACTGATTCATAACGCTCCAAACCGCTGAATCGACTCACTGATTCATAACGCTTCAAACCGCTGAATCGACTCACTGATGCATAACGCTTCAAACCGCTGAATCGACTCACTGATTCATAACGCTTTGAAGCTTCATGATGCCGTGTTTTGAAATCGGTCATCACTATATAAGTCGTTATTGAGGTTTTATCACAAAAACTATTCTCGTCGCTTCATAAAGTTATTGTAGAGCCGCTGTAGTGAGATGGACTTTGTAACGACGTCTTTAGTGCCTTTTATGGATCTTGAGAGTGTACATTGTGCCAATGGAGGCCTTTCTGAGCCGTCGGATTTCAACAAAAATATCTTCATTTGTGTCTGAAGATGAACGGAGGTCTGACGGGTGTCCAACGACATGAGGGGACGTCATTAATGACAGAATTTTCATTTCTGGGTGAACTAACCCTTTAAGAGATTGCACTTTGTGCATTGGAAGCACTCAAATGTCTGTTTTGTAAAGCTACCTCTGTAAAACAGGAAGTTATTTATTCATTTCTTCAGAAGTTGTAGCATATTCCTTTTGTAAAGCTACAGAACTTGTTTGACTCAATGTTTTGTAAATTTGAGCCGTGTGTTTATTAAGGTCTTCAATAAAACAAGATGAGAACTTAAATATTCCCAGCACTTTCTGTGATGTAGTGCTTTTTTCCTCTTTTTCATCAAACCGCAGTTTTTGCAAGTTCCCGCAATTTCATCGCATAAAATTGCATAAATATCCAGAATTTTCCAACGCATTTTTTAAGAAAACATGCCGCATAATCAAGGATTTTTGCCTGCAACAATCACAAAAAAAGCCGCATTTTTCTGGAAGACCTTCTTTTCAAATATTATAAACAGAAACATAAACAACACGCGCACTCTTTTTGCGACTATAGAGAGACTAACAAACCCCCCGAGTCACATTCCCAATGAAATGCTCTCAGACAGCAAATGTAGTGAGTTTGCTTTCTTCTTCTCCGAGAAAATCAATAATATCAGAAATGTGATCAGCACATCCTTGAGTTGCTCTGGGGTGAGTCAGATCAGACCACAACCTCAGAAAGTTACTGTGACTGATTTCCAAGCAATTGATGGTACAATTTTAGAAGAAACGGTACAGCACCTAAAAACATCAACCTGCGCCCTTGACACACTCCCCACTCCTTTTTTCAAAAGTGTGTTTAACTGTTTAGAAGCAGATCTCCTAGAAGTGGTAAACGCCTCACTTCTTTCTGGGACTTTTCCAAACTCCCTTAAAACCGCAGTAGTTAAGCCGCTCCTGAAAAAGAGAAATCTGGATAACTCCATACTGAGCAACTACAGACCAATCTCAAATCTCCCCTTCACAGGCAAGATCATTGAAAGAGTTGTTTTCAGTCAGCTGAACAAATTCTTGAACTCAAACGGATACTTTGACAATTTTCAATCTGATTTCCGACCGCATCACAGCACAGAGACAGCGCTCATAAAGATAATAAATGATATTCGTCTCAATACAGATACAGGCAAAACATCAATTCTGGTACTACTGGACCTCAGTGCTGCATTCGACACTGTTGACCACAACATAAAGTTTGGGTTAAAACAACCCAATCCCTGGGTTAAAACAACCCAATTGCTGGGTTAAAACAACCCAATGGCTGGGTTAAAACAACTCAATCGCTGGGTTAAAACAACCCAATCGCTGGGTTAAAACAACCCAATCTCTGGGTTAAACAGCTCAATTGCTGGGTTAAAACATCCCAATCGCTGGGTTAAAACAACCCAATGGCTGGGTTAAAACAACCCAATCTCTGGGTTAAAACAGCTCAATTGCTGGGTTAAAACAACACAATCGCTGGGTTAAAACAACTCAATCGCTGGGTTAAAACAACCCAATCTCTGGGTTAAAACAGCTCAATTGCTGGGTTAAAACAACACAATCGCTGGGTTAAAACAACTCAATCGCTGGGTTAAAATAACCCAATCGCTGGGTTAAAACAACTCAATCGCTGGGTTAAAACAACCCAATCGCTGGGTTAAAACAACCCAATCTCTGGGTTAAAACAACACAATCGCTGGGTTAAAGCAACTCAATCGCTGGGTTAAAACAACCCAATCGCTGGGTTAAAGCAACCCAATCGCTGGGTTAAAGCAACTCAATCGCTGGGTTAAAACAACTCAATCGCTGGGTTAAAACAACACAATCGCTGGGTTAAAACAACTCAATCGCTGGGTTAAAACAACCCAATCGCTGGGTTAAAACAACTCAATCGCTGGGTTAAAACAACACAATCGCTGGGTTAAAGCAACTCAATCGCTGGGTTAAAACAACACAATCGCTGGGTTAAAGCAACACAATCGCTGGGTTAAAGCAACTCAATCGCTGGGTTAAAACAACTCAATCGCTGGGTTAAAACAACCCAATCGCTGGGTTAAAGCAACACAATCGCTGGGTTAAAGCAACTCAATCGCTGGGTTAAAGCAACTCAATTGCTGGGTTAAAGCAACCCAATCGCTGGGTTAAAACAACCCAATTGCTGGGTTAAAACAACACAATTGCTGGGTTAAAACAACACAATCACTGGGTTAAAACAACCCAATCTCTGGGTTAAAACAGCTCAATCGCTGGGTTAAAACAACACAATCGCTGGGTTAAAGCAACTCAATCGCTGGGTTAAAACAACCCAATCGCTGGGTTAAAGCAACACAATCGCTGGGTTAAAGCAACTCAATCGCTGGGTTAAAGCAACTCAATTGCTGGGTTAAAGCAACCCAATCGCTGGGTTAAAACAACCCAATTGCTGGGTTAAAACAACACAATTGCTGGGTTAAAACAACACAATCACTGGGTTAAAACAACCCAATCTCTGGGTTAAAGCAACTCAATCGCTGGGTTAAAGCAACACAATCGCTGGGTTAAAGCAACTCAATCGCTGGGTTAAAGCAACCCAATCGCTGGGTTAAAACAACCCAATTGCTGGGTTAAAACAACACAATCGCTGGGTTAAAACAACCCAATCGCTGGGTTAAAACAACACAATCGCTGGGTTAAAACAACTCAATCGCTGGGTTAAAACAACACAATCGCTGGGTTAAAACAACACAATCGCTGGGTTAAAGCAACTCAATCGCTGGGTTAAAACAACCCAATCGCTGGGTTAAAGCAACACAATCGCTGGGTTAAAGCAACTCAATCGCTGGGTTAAAACAACCCAATCGCTGGGTTAAAGCAACACAATCGCTGGGTTAAAGCAACTCAATCGCTGGGTTAAAGCAACTCAATTGCTGGGTTAAAGCAACCCAATCGCTGGGTTAAAACAACCCAATTGCTGGGTTAAAGCAACTCAATCGCTGGGTTAAAACAACACAATCGCTGGGTTAAAACAACCCAATCTCTGGGTTAAAACAGCTCAATCGCTGGGTTAAAAGAACTCAATCGCTGGGTTAAAACAACACAATCGCTGGGTTAAAACAACTCAATCGCTGGGTTAAAATAACCCAATCGCTGGGTTAAAACAACTCAATCGCTGGGTTAAAACAACACAATCGCTGGGTTAAAGCAACTCAATCGCTGGGTTAAAACAACCCAATCGCTGGGTTAAAGCAACACAATCGCTGGGTTAAAGCAACTCAATCGCTGGGTTAAAACAACCCAATCGCTGGGTTAAAGCAACACAATCGCTGGGTTAAAGCAACTCAATCGCTGGGTTAAAGCAACTCAATTGCTGGGTTAAAGCAACCCAATCGCTGGGTTAAAACAACCCAATTGCTGGGTTAAAACAACACAATTGCTGGGTTAAAACAACACAATCGCTGGGTTAAAACAACCCAATCTCTGGGTTAAAACAGCTCAATCGCTGGGTTAAAACAACACAATCGCTGGGTTAAAGCAACTCAATCGCTGGGTTAAAGCAACACAATCGCTGGGTTAAAGCAACTCAATCGCTGGGTTAAAGCAACCCAATCGCTGGGTTAAAACAACCCAATTGCTGGGTTAAAACAACACAATCGCTGGGTTAAAACAACCCAATCGCTGGGTTAAAACAACACAATCGCTGGGTTAAAACAACTCAATCGCTGGGTTAAAACAACACAATCGCTGGGTTAAAACAACACAATCGCTGGGTTAAAGCAACTCAATCGCTGGGTTAAAACAACCCAATCGCTGGGTTAAAGCAACACAATCGCTGGGTTAAAGCAACTCAATCGCTGGGTTAAAACAACCCAATCGCTGGGTTAAAGCAACACAATCGCTGGGTTAAAGCAACTCAATCGCTGGGTTAAAGCAACTCAATTGCTGGGTTAAAGCAACCCAATCGCTGGGTTAAAACAACCCAATTGCTGGGTTAAAACAACACAATTGCTGGGTTAAAACAACACAATCGCTGGGTTAAAACAACCCAATCTCTGGGTTAAAACAGCTCAATCGCTGGGTTAAAACAACACAATCGCTGGGTTAAAGCAACTCAATCGCTGGGTTAAAGCAACCCAATCGCTGGGTTAAAGCAACACAATCGCTGGGTTAAAGCAACTCAATCGCTGGGTTAAAGCAACCCAATCGCTGGGTTAAAACAACCCAATTGCTGGGTTAAAACAACACAATCGCTGGGTTAAAACAACCCAATCTCTGGGTTAAAACAGCTCAATTGCTGGGTTAAAACAACACAATCGCTGGGTTAAAACAACCCAATCTCTGGGTTAAAACAGCTCAATTGCTGGGTTAAAACAACACAATCGCTGGGTTAAAACAACCCAATGGCTGGGTTAAAACAACACAATCGCTGGGTTAGTCCAATTTCAACCCAACTTGGGTTATTTTTAACACAGCATTTTTGGGTTATTTTTTACTCAGTGTATATAAAATTGTATTAATCAGAAAGTCTAATTAATTGTCTAATTAATTGAAATCATTAAACTTGTTTAATTTAACAGCAATTTATTAAAAGTTCAACAAAATATATATTTATTTATTTTATGTATTTAAATTTTTCTGGTAATCAAATGAAATCAACATTTATCTTTTATTCCAATGAAAATTTAACAAATCCTTTAATTTGTGTACATTCAAAGTGCTGCACAACAGAGGTTCATAGCCTATACTGGTAAAATTATTACATTAAGGCATAGCTTTTATTTTGACGGGTTGCCTTGACGACCTTTTTCTGTGTGTATATGATATGATGATAGGATCTCTCAACTGAAACGGTATGAAATGGTAATGGTTCTCAATGCTCGTGAAGTGTAGGGCCCCGTGATTTCCGTGATGCAGAAAATGCAGACGATGCAAGATCCAATGCCTAAAGATAATCGTCCACAGCTAGTTCAGGTGTCTTTATTTACCTGGATGTTCTTGATGTTTTAGGTTTTAGGTTGAAACTCAAGGAGTTTTTGGCATTTAAATATTGGCATTACATTTTTTGTTTGTTTACATTGATGTTAAAATTATATTGTCAGATTTGTGACATTTATTTTTTGCTAAAACACTGCTGGTCACTTTCAGAAGTTGTAGCGATGCTTTCTTTTCCCAGAAAGAATGTCAAACAGATAAATGGTATCATTCTCAGTTTTTAATGATTTTTTTTTTATTTTTTTTAAAGATTTTATTATGATAGGACAGTAGGTAGACAGGAAGCGAAGTGGGAGAGAGAGAGAGGGACGGGATCGGGAAAGGACCACAAACCGGGACTCGAACTCGGGTCGCCCGAAGCGCAACAGCGCTATATGTCAGTAGCCGCGTTTCCATTACAGATTTGCGCAAAACTTTTGCGATATTTTCTAAAAGTCGATAAAAAAATATTGCGAAATGACAGCGTTTCCATTAACTGATGTTATGCGACTAAAACCATTTTTTTCCTCTCGTGATAAATCATTCAAAAAAATCATGCTACCTATGTTGTTAGGTTTATGTGTATCCCAGTCACCGCACGCCGTTATTATTAATGAGACGTGTGTGTTATCCAAGCGTTGATGGCAAGGAAAGCGCCCCTACTTGAGCGGCACACATGAGGTGTAATGATAAATTGTGCCATTTTTTTATTCTATTGTTTTTTATAAGTTTAATAAAGAACTTGTCTTCGGTCTAAACATACCATCATCTATAAAGAATGAGACTTTTACATACGCAGGTTATTGTGACGCATTGCCTCAGAGACGAGCGAGATGTTCGAATCTTCATGGTGTAACTCAAAGGTTTTTTTTTTTACCTCTTCGTTATTTTGGCTTGGAATTTCGTTTGTTGTAAATATAAACTGAATTTAGAAATGCTTTTGAAATGAAAAACTTTGCGTTTAATAAACAAAATATATTTTTGAAATGAAGACAGCGTTTGGAGTGGAGTGCAAAATAATCCATGCAGAATCCACGGCCTTTGCTGTTATTGAGAGAACACAAATAACAGTAGAGAGTTTACTGTTTATAATTACGTCTTGCACTTAGCCTATCTGTATGGCTAAAAATGACGGAGTATTGTGAGTTGTTTCCGCTGGAATAAGGAAAAATCCATCAGAAGGCGACGACGACTTTGTCGGACAGAGGGTTAAAGAAAACGTAGCCTATTTAATTTCATATAGTTAGGCTATGTCTAAATATTATAATCTTTTAATTTCATATGTTGATTATGAAAAGTGAGTAAGAGTAAGGCACATAATCAGATGCGCATATGTCCGGGGACATGGATTTTGAGCATTTCATTGAATTGTGTTTTCTAGAAAGTATTAATTTAAAATTAATTTTGTTTTGTATAAATTGTATTTTAATTTTGATCAATGTTTAATCAACTATTTGGCTGTATATTTAATAAATAAGAAGCAAACCAAGATCGTGGGGAATGGATTGACGTGCTGGCCTGTTTCCTCAGTCTTTGAGCAAGGCTGAAACTATAGCGTCTTTTTGTTTTAATACATTTGCTGAATATATGTCTTAATTACAGTAGGCCTATAGATAGTTATGATATTTGTGGATGCACCGGGGTCTGTCATTATAAAGTTACGCCACTTTCCTTATTAGGAGAAAATATATGTCGTTTTAACAACATAAGATCTCGTTATTAGACATACTTGAGTGGAAAAAAATAATATGTAGGCCCTGTGTGGGGGCAATGCGTGACCGTACCAGGTGACCTGTCAATGCGATAAAACTGCTTCCATTGCAGTTTTGCGAAAATTTCCTTTTTCGAATTGCCTGAAAAACCACCTCATGCGAGCGTAAAAACCGTTTTGCGAAATTGACGCGTTTCCATTGGCCGTATTTTCAATGTGCAATTTCAATTTGCGCAATTTGAAGGGTAATGGATACGCTGCTAGTGGCACTGCCCACAAGGCTATTGGTGCCGACACCATTCTCAGTTTTAAAATATTTTTTTTATATAGATTTTACACACTTAAAGCAATATCGAATATGGCACTATTTAACAAGGTATTTTTCTTCAATATCGCACAGCCCTAGTAATACCCTGTATTTTACCGAAGACATGCACCAATTTGCTCTCTCCTGAAGAGAGCCTGCGACAAATTACTCAACCCCTGGGTCGTTATGTCTGACCCAGGATCTGTGTAACACAAAAACTACCCAAACACCACCCAAACAATTAATTTATTTTCACTTAAATTGAATTAAAGGTTATTTAATCATGGATAAAACATATTCAAAACATATTGTTTTGATGTTTAAATCAACTTAAATCGCATTAAACTGACTTACGAAAAATGACAAACACTGTACAAAATTAAATAAAACTTTAGAAAATATAAAAATAAAAACGATATAATAGTAACTCAGTGATACTAAAACAATACAAGTGTGGACCAGATGTAACGTGACACTATAGGTAATACAACTTTAAAACGATTAGTGTTTATAAAAAATGAGCTTAAATATAATCTATCTTATAATAATATAATATTTACTTATGACTGCACCTGCAGCCAAAACTATGATTTGCTTGTTTGCATGTAAGATAAATAGTATCAATATTTTTGAATTTCATGCATCTCATATAACTTTTAAGTCAGTTTTTAGGAGTTCAAAGCCACAAAACTTCATGATGTTTGGATTTCATGCACATTTATTTTTGAGCTCACAGGATATTGCCTGTTGAAAAGTAAAGTGCATTAAATGTATAATACTTTCCCGGTTTTAGCACTGAGGAAAGTGATATGCCGACTGTGAAAAGTTCCCCTGGCCTTCAGTAATGTTCTCCCTTAGTCCAAATAACTACAATTCATTTCTTGCGAAAGCTACTTCAAGTACAGAAATAGCAATCAATAAGTCAGTCAATGCTGTGAAATTGAACCGAGCTATATTTTTAATCAAGGGATTGTGACAGCATCGTAAGTCAATAGCGCCGCAGCTCTCCCTCCTCCCTTGATTGAAACGCAGCCTCATAGTTTCCAATTTCATGCTATTGACTATTGCAGCGGCTTCACACTCCTTTACTTCAATACAATCAGATGGACAATAGAGCAGTGTGTGCATGCGCTCTCTATTTTCTGCTAGCTGCAAACACAAACTCACATCATGCATGCAAACAAGCACACGCTTTCACAACAAGCTTCTCGCTTTAAATGAGCTCACAGGTGCGCCTCGAGGCCGACTGGAAAAAATGTGTGGGATAATTGAATCAATACAGCACAAAAAGCATATTTTCTCCCACAGTAATGCTTTGCTTTTATGTCATATTACAGTGTCATTATGCAACAACAAATGCTTCTCTGGAGTCACGAGGGAATGTTTATTGTTGCACGCATTATACATATCTTAAATGCCCTGCTTTATGCATGCAAACACTCGGATGTGTAGTGCGTGTGACACTGAGATCACCATATAGTTGCATGGAAATGAACCGTTCAAATTCACAACCAGTTACTTTACAAGTTACTTTGAAAAGTAATGCATTACAATATTGCGTTATGCCCTTAAACAGAAGGGGGCAGTTGTGGCCTGATGGTTAGAGAGTCGGACTTGTAAGGACCCGAAGGTCCGGCAGGAATTGTCGGTGGGGGGAGTGAATAACCAGCGCTCTCCACCTCCCGCAATACCACGACTGAGGTGAGACCCTTGAGCAAGGCACCGCAGCTGCGACTGTTCTGGGTGTGTGTTCACTGTGTTGGATGGGTTAAATGCATTTTGGGTTGTTTTAACCCAGTGTTTGAGTAGTTTTTGTGTTACTCAGATCCTGGGTCAGATGTAACAACCCAGTGTTTGAGTAGTTTTTGTGTTACCCAGATCCTGGGTCAGACGTAACAACCCAGTGTTTGAGTAGTTTTTGTGTTACCCAGATCCTGGGTCAGATGTAACAACCCAGTGTTTGAGTAGTTTTTGTGTTACTCAGATCCTGGGTCAGACGTAACAACCCAGTGTTTGAGTAGTTTTTGTGTTACTCAGATCCTGGGTCAGACGTAACAACCCAGTGTTTGAGTAGTTTTTGTGTTACTCAGATCCTGGGTCAGACGTAACAACCCAGTGTTTGAGTAGTTTTTGTGTTACTCAGATCCTGGGTCAGACGTAACAACCCAGTGTTTGAGTAGTTTTTGTGTTACCCAGATCCTGGGTCAGACGTAACAACCCAGTGTTTGAGTAGTTTTTGTGTTACCCAGTTCCTGGGTCAGACGTAACAACCCAGTGTTTGAGTAGTTTTTGTGTTACTCAGATCCTGGGTCAGACGTAACAACCCAGTGTTTGAGTAGTTTTTGTGTTACCCAGTTCCTGGGTCAGACGTAACAACCCAGTGTTTGAGTAGTTTTTGTGTTACTCAGATCCTGGGTCAGACGTAACAACCCAGTGTTTGAGTAGTTTTTGTGTTACTCAGATCCTGGGTCAGACGTAACAACCCAGTGTTTGAGTAGTTTTTGTGTTACTCAGATCCTGGGTCAGACGTAACAACCCAGTGTTTGAGTAGTTTTTGTGTTACCCAGTTCCTGGGTCAGACGTAACAACCCAGTGTTTGAGTAGTTTTTGTGTTACTCAGATCCTGGGTCAGACGTAACAACCCAGTGTTTGAGTAGTTTTTGTGTTACTCAGATCCTGGGTCAGACGTAACAACCCAGTGTTTGAGTAGTTTTTGTGTTACTCAGATCCTGGGTCAGACGTAACAACCCAGTGTTTGAGTAGTTTTTGTGTTACTCAGATCCTGGGTCAGACGTAACAACCCAGTGTTTGAGTAGTTTTTGTGTTACCCAGTTCCTGGGTCAAAGGTAAAGATTCAGTGTTTGAGTAGTTTTTGTGTTACTCAGCTCCTGGGTCAGACGTAACAACCCAGTGTTTGAGTAGTTTTTGTGTTACTCAGCTCCTGGGTCAGACGTAACAACCCAGTGTTTGAGTAGTTTTTGTGTTACCCAGTTCCTGGGTCAAAGGTAAAGATTCAGTGTTTGAGTAGTTTTTGTGTTACTCAGCTCCTGGGTCAGACGTAACAACCCAGTGTTTGAGTAGTTTTTGTGTTACTCAGCTCCTGGGTCAGACGTAACAACCCAGTGATTGAGTAGTTTTTGTGTTACTCAGATCCTGGGTCAGACGTAACAACCCAGTGTTTGAGTAGTTTTTGTGTTACTCAGATCCTGGGTCAGATGTAACAACCCAGTGAATGAGTAGTTTTTGTGTTACTCAGCTCCTGGGTCAGACGTAACAACCCAGTGTTTGGGTAGTTTTTGTGTTACTCAGATCCTGGGTCAGACGTAACAACCCAGTGTTTGAGTAGTTTTTGTGTTACCCAGATCCTGGGTCAGACGTAACAACCCAGTGTTTGAGTAGTTTTTGTGTTACTTAGATCCTGGGTCAGACGTAACAACCCAGTGTTTGAGTAGTTTTTGTGTTACTCAGCTCCTGGGTCAGACGTAACAACCCAGTGATTGAGTAGTTTTTGTGTTACTCAGATCCTGGGTCAGACGTAACAACCCAGTGTTTGGGTAGTTTTTGTGTTACCCAGATCCTGGGCCAGACGTAACAACCCAGTGTTTGAGTAGTTTTTGTGTTACTCAGATCCTGGGTCAGACGTAACAACCCAGTGTTTGAGTAGTTTTTGTGTTACCCAGATCCTGGGTCAGACGTAACAACCCAGTGTTTGAGTAGTTTTTGTGTTACCCAGATCCTGGGTCAGACGTAACAACCCAGTGTTTGGGTAGTTTTTGTGTTACTCAGATCTTGGGTCAGACGTAACAACCCAGTGTTTGAGTAGTTTTTGTGTTACCCAGATCCTGGGTCAGACGTAACAACCCAGTGTTTGAGTAGTTTTTGTGTTACCCAGATCCTGGGTCAGACGTAACAACCCAGTGTTTGAGTAGTTTTTGTGTTACCCAGATCCTGGGCCAGACGTAACAACCCAGTGTTTGAGTAGTTTTTGTGTTACTCAGATCCTGGGTCAGACGTAACAACCCAGTGTTTGAGTAGTTTTTGTGTTACCCAGATCCTGGGTCAGACGTAACAACCCAGTGTTTGAGTAGTTTTTGTGTTACCCAGTTCCTGGGTCAAAGGTAAAGATTCAGTGTTTGAGTAGTTTTTGTGTTACTCAGCTCCTGGGTCAGACGTAACAACCCAGTGTTTGAGTAGTTTTTGTGTTACTCAGCTCCTGGGTCAGACGTAACAACCCAGTGTTTGAGTAGTTTTTGTGTTACCCAGTTCCTGGGTCAAAGGTAAAGATTCAGTGTTTGAGTAGTTTTTGTGTTACTCAGCTCCTGGGTCAGACGTAACAACCCAGTGTTTGAGTAGTTTTTGTGTTACTCAGCTCCTGGGTCAGACGTAACAACCCAGTGATTGAGTAGTTTTTGTGTTACTCAGATCCTGGGTCAGACGTAACAACCCAGTGTTTGAGTAGTTTTTGTGTTACTCAGATCCTGGGTCAGACGTAACAACCCAGTGAATGAGTAGTTTTTGTGTTACTCAGCTCCTGGGTCAGACGTAACAACCCAGTGTTTGGGTAGTTTTTGTGTTACTCAGATCCTGGGTCAGACGTAACAACCCAGTGTTTGAGTAGTTTTTGTGTTACCCAGATCCTGGGTCAGACGTAACAACCCAGTGTTTGAGTAGTTTTTGTGTTACTTAGATCCTGGGTCAGACGTAACAACCCAGTGTTTGAGTAGTTTTTGTGTTACTCAGCTCCTGGGTCAGACGTAACAACCCAGTGATTGAGTAGTTTTTGTGTTACTCAGATCCTGGGTCAGACGTAACAACCCAGTGTTTGGGTAGTTTTTGTG
Source organism: Romanogobio albipinnatus (assembly GCA_023566225.1). NCBI lineage: Eukaryota > Metazoa > Chordata > Actinopteri > Cypriniformes > Gobionidae > Romanogobio > Romanogobio albipinnatus. Next base: position 52,283,652 of record CM042253.1, read on the forward strand.
TTACCCAGATCCTGGGCCAGACGTAACAACCCAGTGTTTGAGTAGTTTTTGTGTTACTCAGATCCTGGGTCAGACGTAACAACCCAGTGTTTGAGTAGTTTTTGTGTTACCCAGATCCTGGGTCAGACGTAACAACCCAGTGTTTGAGTAGTTTTTGTGTTACCCAGATCCTGGGTCAGACGTAACAACCCAGTGTTTGGGTAGTTTTTGTGTTACTCAGATCTTGGGTCAGACGTAACAACCCAGTGTTTGAGTAGTTTTTGTGTTACCCAGATCCTGGGTCAGACGTAACAACCCAGTGTTTGAGTAGTTTTTGTGTTACCCAGATCCTGGGTCAGACGTAACAACCCAGTGTTTGAGTAGTTTTTGTGTTACCCAGATCCTGGGCCAGACGTAACAACCCAGTGTTTGAGTAGTTTTTGTGTTACCCAGATCCTGGGTCAGACGTAACAACCCAGTGTTTGAGTAGTTTTTGTGTTACCCAGATCCTGGGTCAGACGTAACAACCCAGTGTTTGGGTAGTTTTTGTGTTACTCAGATCCTGGGTCAGACGTAACAACCCAGTGATTGAGTAGTTTTTGTGTTACTCAGCTCCTGGGTCAGACGTAACAACCCAGTGTTTGAGTAGTTTTTGTGTTACTCAGATCCTGGGTCAGACGTAACAACCCAGTGTTTGGGTAGTTTTTGCGTTACCCACTTCACTTCAAAAAAGTAAACGTCTCGGCTCGGCTTGTTTTTTGTTTTTTTTTGTTTTTTTTAATAACAAAAAAGTTAGATTTTTGTGCATATGACACTTTCATACCGAAATTGAAATAAGGCTGAAGGAAATGCAAATTCACCCGTGACCACTCTAAAAAATTCTGGGTTAAAAATAACCCAAGTTGGGTTAAAAATGGACTAACCCAGCGATTGGGTTGTTTTAACCCAGTGGTTGGGTTGTTTTAAGCAAACATTTAACCCAACCACTGGGTTAAAACGATCCATTCACTGCGTTAAAACAACCCAATTGCTGGGTTAGTCCATTTTCAACCCAACTTGGGTTATTTTTAACCCAGCATTTTTTAGAGTGTACAGTAGAGGGTGCAGCTCGAACAAATCTGCCAGCTGTGCTGCCATTCTGGAAAACAGAAGAACAGGAGAAGAAAGTTTAACACTCACTTCAGCAATAATTTTGCAGCAAGTGCATTGGTCAAAAAAGTGAGATTAAAGCTGCAATGCGTAACTTTTCCGTCCGCTAGAGGTCGCCTGTTCAAAACAAAGGCGTAGTTTGATGACATCACGTTTGAGCGCAGACTCTTGGGTCATGTGGTCTTCAGCTCACAGCCGGTGGGAAAGAATCGGGATAGGACACCGAGTGTTGTGGAGCTGAGGAACCGCTGGAGCGATTGTTAATAAGATGAACGCAACACACGCCTCGCCGAGCAGCAGGACTTTTATTATGTCACTTCCGCTCCTCCGCTCATGAGTGTGAGGTAACGCAGCTCTGCTGATCATATTACACACATCTGAGTGTGTTGATGATGGGATGGTGTTACTCTGTGCGTTCCCTCGCCGGCTGCAATGACACTTGTTCACACTGCAGTGAGAGGAAAGCGCTTCTGCAGAATAAAACCAAACCGAGGGGAACACAGATATGATGTCATCGACAGGCCACGCCCTCACACGTCCCGGTTCCTCGGGTAAAAGAGCATCTCGCGATTTACAAATAGTTTGAAACATTTGGGATATTGTAAGTACTCAACTAAACAAAATATATAACACTGGCCTAGTGGTTTTTGGATATTTTACTGCAAAAATATTACATAGTGCAGCTTTAAACACATACAAATATGCATTTGTTTTATTTAACACATTCAATTATTGGAGATTTGTGTAGTATTCAGATTTTCTTCCTTGAAGAACAATTCATCTTTTTTGTGTGCAAGTGAGATGAGTAAACGCTCACATTCAGTCTAGAACTACAATAACCATCTTGTTCACACACAACGCCTCTCGAATTCTCAACATTGGGACAAGAGAGAGGTTAATGGGAAAACTTTCCTTATTTGAAAAGGTAATTTGTTGTAAATGTAAAAGTAATGCGATACTTTACTTCTGTAACGTACTGCTCTGAGACAAGGAAGGCTGAGGATCCAAACACACCTTTATTAAAGGATAGTCCACAATCGTAGTCAAAAAACAGGCAAAAGCTCATACACAGGCAAGCAGGTGTAAACAATGAGTGCGGGCAAAGGATTATGGGTAATGTAGTCCTTGATGGAGTGCTAGTCCGGGGTGGAGTGCCCTCTGGTGGTAATCACGGGCACTCTCACTGGTGAATCGTGACAACTAGTTACTTGAAAAAAAGTAATCTGATTACCTAACTCAAGTTGTAGTAATGTTTTACACCCAACGCTGGTCACACCCTCACCTTAGCAAGATTTAAAAGCCATTTTTATTTCCCTTTATTAGAGTATTGTGATGGTACGTTGTATGCAACTCTTGAGAATGGGAATTTATCAGGTAACAGTTTTGCTGATCTACTAGGAAAAAGTTTTTCCTCACTTTTAATTAGTAAAAAGATGCTTTCAGATTGTTGGTAAGGAGGAAAGTGTTGTCCACTCTGAGAATTAGCAAATAAAAATAAGCATCATGTCAAATCTTTGGAGAGTACATAAATAAATGAATGTTTTGGCTGAAGGTTCTGTACAACTAACAGTAATTAGTGCAGCAAGAAAGCGCTAACAATCACAAGTGCTTTCATTAGACCCCATGAAATGCTTTAATGAACATCCCTTTCTTTTCTGTGTCGAGGTGAATCTCACAAAATCTGTCAAAAAATGTCATATTTAAAAATAAAAATAAAATGAATACTGCAGAGCCAATGATTTAAATGGGAAGGGAGCATTGCAAGGATTGCTATGGCAACTGGTCACTTGACCAGGGGTTCAGGACATCTAAGGGGCCCTGGGCACCGTCAAATATTATATTAGATCACCTTATAAACGCAGTCCTCACTTTCCTAATTATATGCAGCGAGCGAGGGTGGGCTGTCACGTCGAATCAAGTGACTTGACGCTCTGAAATTTGAAATCAGTGGGAAGATGGAGAAGCAGTTAAAGGAACACGCCAACTTTTTGGGACTTTGGCTTATTAACTGTATTCCCCAGAGTTAGATAAGTCCATACATACCATTCTCATCTCTGTGCGTGCCATAACTCTGTTTGACGCACCCACCGTTAGCCTAGCTTAGCACAAAGACCAGAGGTATATGGCTCCAGCTAGCCTACTGCTCAATAAGTGACAAAATAACACCAACATTTTCCTATTTACATGTTGTGATGTGTATAGTCACAGACTGTACAAAAAACAAGGTTATATGAGAGACAGCCATCTTATAAACGTATACACACTGGGGACTATATTCTCCGAAGGCGCAGCACTGCTCTACTTCTGCGGAGGGATTTGCTCGCAGCACCTGAGAAGCCCCGCGGTGAAGAGCAGAGAGTTCACTCAGAGTTGGAGTAATAGAGTCAGCAATTACTAGATAGTTTACAATCATGGGTGTTCGCTGTATTGTAAAGAACTGCGACAATAAACAGTGGAGACCAGGTAATACAATGATATTTCATAGAATTCCAATCCAAAACGCTGACCTGATGAATCGATGACTATTTGCTCTGGATATAGATCCAAACACACCTGTAGCCATTTCCGCGTGCAAAATATGCGGGGCTAGCATGATTTCATAATCCCCTCATTTTCGTTGCAAAAAAAGTCATATATATATTAGCAGAAAGTTGAAAAATGTTCGTTTACTTCACACAAGAGCCACCATTTCCCCCTGTTGCCATGGGAACGCTTTGAAGTGACGTAATTACCCGACGTGAACGTCATCGAAAAGCTGCAAACCCCGCGGAGAAACCATAGATATCAGTGAAACCATGATGAAGCGCAAACTCCCATTGGCCAACAAAAATAACAGCAAAAGAGCAAAGCAGTTTCCCGCTGTGATGACCGATTTCAAAACACTGCATCATGAAGCTTTGAAGCGTTATGAGTCAGTGAGTCGATTCAGCGGTTTGAAGCGTTATGAGTCAGTGAGTCGATTCAGCGGTTTGAAGCGTTATGAGTCAGTGAGTCGATTCAGCGGTTTGAAGCGTTATGAGTCAGTGAGTCGATCCAGCGGTTTGAAGCGTTATGAGTCAGTGAGTCGATTCAGCGGTTTGAAGCGTTATGAACCTATGAGTCGATTCAGCGGTTTGAAGCGTTATGAATCAGTGAGTCGTTTCAGCGGTTTGAAGCGTTATGAACCTATGAGTCGATTCAGCGGTTTGAAGCGTTATGAACCTATGAGTCGATTCAGCGGTTTGAAGCGTTATGAGTCAGTGAGTCGATTCAGCGGTTTGAAGCGTTATGAACCTATGAGTCGATTCAGCGGTTTGAAGCGTTATGAACCTATGAGTCGATTCAGCGGTTTGAAGCGTTATGAACCTATGAGTCGATTCAGCGGTTTGAAGCGTTATGAATCAGTGAGTCGTTTCAGCGGTTTGAAGCGTTATGAATCAGTGAGTCGTTTCAGCGGTTTGAAGCGTTATGAACCTATGAGTCGATTCAGCGGTTTGAAGCGTTATGAGTCAGTGAGTCGATTCAGCGGTTTGAAGCGTTATGAACCTATGAGTCGATTCAGCGGTTTGAAGCGTTATGAATCAGTGAGTCGTTTCAGCGGTTTGAAGCGTTATGAGTCAGTGAGTCGATTCAGCGGTTTGAAGCGTGATGAACCTATGAGTCGATTCAGCGGTTTGAAGCGTTATGAATCAGTGAGTCGTTTCAGCGGTTTGAAGCGTTATGAGTCAGTCAGTCGATTCAGCGGTTTGAAGCGTGATGAACCTATGAGTCGATTCAGCGGTTTGAAGCGTTATGAATCAGTGAGTCGTTTCAGCGGTTTGAAGCGTTATGAATCAGTGAGTCGATTCAGCGGTTCAGAGCGTTATGAATCAGTGAGTCGATTCAGCGGTTTGAAGCGTTATGAATCAGTGAGTCGATTCAGCGGTTTGAAGTGTTATGAATCAGTGAGTCGATTCAGCGGTTTGAAGCGTTATGAATCAGTGAGTCGATTCAGCGGTTCAGAGCGTTATGAATCAGTGAGTCGATTCAACGGTTTGGATCGCCAAAGTCACGTATTTCAGCAGTTTGACACGTGATCCGAATCATGAATCGACTCACTGATTCATAGCATCATGATGCTGTGTTTTGAAATCGGTCATCACTATATAAGTCGTTATTTAGTTTTTTTTTGCACACAATAACTATTATCGTCGCTTCATAAAGTTATTGTAGAGCCGCTGTAGTGAGATGGATTTTGTAACGATATCTTTAGTGCTTTTATGGGTCTTGAGAGTGTACATTGTGCCAATGGAGGCCTTTCTGAGCATCAGATTTACACTAAAATATCTTCATTTGTGTCTGAAGATGAACGGAGGTCTGACGGGTGTCCAACGACATGAGGGGACGTCATTAATGACAGAATTTACATTTTTGGATCAACTAACCCTTTAAGAGATTGCACTTTGTGCATTGGAAGCACTCAAATGTCTGTTTTGTAAAGCTAGCTCTGTAAAACAGGAAGTTATTTATTCATTTTTCAGAAGTTGTAGCATATTCCTTTTGTAAAGCTACAGAACTTGTTTGACTCAATGTTTTGTAAATTTGAGCCGTGTGTTTATTAAGGTCTTCAATAAAACAAGATGAGAACTTAAATATTCCCAGCACTTTCTGTGATGTAGTGCTTTTTTTCTCTTTCTCATCAAACCGCAGTTTTTGCAAGTTCTTGCAATTTCATCGCATAAAATTGCATAAATATCCCGCATTTTCCATCGCATTTTTTAAGAAAACATGCCGCATAATCAAGGATTTTTGCCCGCAACAATCACAAAAAAAGCTGCATTTTTCTGGAAGGACTGATTCTAAAGTGAAAGCACATATCATTCTTACTCTTCTCAATGAGCAGCGGGTGCTGCCGTGCAATAGGCTATATTAGCGCGAATTTGTTAAGAAAGCACATTAGGCAGGAAGGCAGAACGCAAGAAAGTACGCAATCTAGTACGACGTGATGACGTCACGAATATGCTAATTTACGCATGACGTCATCTAGCGACATTTAGCGACTTTTTGGCAAGGCTTTAGCTACTTTCCTTTGAAAATAGTTGGCAACTCTGAGCTAGGCTAGTAGGGGGGTGCGTCTTATGGCACGCACGGAGATGAGAATGGTATGTATGGACTTATCTAACTCTGGGGAATACAGTTAATAAGCCAAAGTCCCAAAAAGTTGGCGTGTTCCTTTAAGCGGGAACGCCAATATATATATATATATATACGAATATCAATGATAATGTGGTCAATAAAACAAAATAAATTTCACTAAATAACATGACAATGTATAGCTATACTGTAACGAATGGCTCAAAAGTCGGAACATTTCTGTTTATTTTAACATATCAGTCGGTCTGAGGTGTTGCCATAACGCCTTGCTATGGGTTACATGCGTTTTGATTGACTGGATGATTTCCCACAATCTGTTTGTGGCTTTACAGGGGGAAAAATAAACCAAACATTTTTCCAAAGCTAATGTGTCGATTTAATAAAAAAAATTATTTATTATATATTTTAAAATATTACATAATTGCGCAACATGGCTGCCGTCGCATCATCCAGGTGGTGCTGCACATTAGTGGTGGTGTTGAGGAGATTCCCCCCTTCCTTATGTAAAAGTGCTTTGAGTGCATGAGTAAAATGATCATCAACATTTAACAAGACATAAATCAAAACTGTCTAATGTTACTGAATGAAACATCGACCCAAGACGAGCTCTGTGAAGCTTTAGGGGTGTTGATGGACTCCATCTACTCCATCTGTGTTTGATCATCGCTCTGAATCTCATCTGGATGTAGTCTTTGACAAAAACACGTTTTTCTCAGCTTTATACTCAAAATGTTGCTTTTTTATGAAACTTATCCACATGATAAAAAAATAATACATGAAGCTAGAATAAAACAGTGTTTTCTGTTTAAAAGCAGAGGATCTGTTCTTTCTTTTGATATATTGCATGCTCAGATATTCATTCAACTAAATATTCTGGGGCCATGAATATTTTGTGAAAATGATCAAAAATGCATGTGGTGGCTGGCAACTTCTTTTAAATAACCCTGGCGGGGAAAGCAAATCAAGTCAATACAAATCAAATACACAAATAGCAAGTTTATACAGCAGAATGCATGATAAATATAATTCAGTGGAGTCTGACAGCAGAGCTCTGCCGATTTTAACTGGAGGTGAAGTGTGTCCGGGGTTTAGACTGTCCTAACAGTGGCTGAAGGGCTGTTTTACAACCAGGGAGCAAAGGAGAAAAGTTTCTGGACCTAGGGTGACAAGTGATTGGTGTTAGAAATGAGTAAATCAGCCAACCGCGCTGGTCCAGTCGGCGAGGAACTCGCCTGTTGATGGGCCATTAACTGTGTTGGTCAGAGCTGGTGTCTGGGATGTTTTCTCAGCAGCTCCTTGAGAGACATGGTCTGCTGAGGTGAGATTTCAGGAAAAACAAGCATGCATTATGAGCAGACTTCTGGATGTCATTTATGTGGGTCACAAACTACACAGGCTACAAGAAAATACCACCCATACTATTAAATACAGGCTAAAACAAGGAGGAAAGCAGTTTTGCAGTGACATATTGTCTGAGAGAGAAATTCAAGAGGCATTTAACTCTTTACCCACCATCATTTTTGACCGGTTTCACAAATTTTTCATGCCCCCTCAGAATATTTTGTTGTATGAATATCTGAAGATTTTTTACATATGCATATGATTACATATGATATCGCTTGTTTCTGCGTCTTCTTCACCTGTGTTTTGATCAGGAGATTCAGTACTCTTTCAGAAGATGTGTAACAGCGCCCCCTACCGTATAACAGGGAAAACACGGAAAGCCGGAAAGTTACATCAATGGCGGTGAAGTGTTAAAAATCGAATAAAAAAATCTAAATATATATATATACACTTACCTAAAGGATTATTAGGAACACCTGTTCAATTTCTCATTAATGCAATTATCTAATCAACCAATCACATGGCAATTGCTTCAATGCATTTAGGGGTGTGGTCCTGGTCAAGACAATCTCCTGAACTCCAAACTGAATGTCAGAATGGGAAAGAAAGGTGATTTAAGCAATTTTGAGCGTGGCATGGTTGTTGGTGCCAGACGGGCCGGTCTGAGTATTTCACAATCTGCTCAGTTACTGGGATTTTCACGCACAACCATTTCTAGGGTTTACAAAGAATGGTGTGAAAAGGGAAACACATCCAGTATGGGGCAGTCCTGTGGGCCAAAATGCCTTGTTGATGCTAGAGGTCAGAGGAGAATGGGCCGACTGATTCAAGCTGATAGAAGAGCAACTTTGACTGAAATAACCACTCGTTACAACCGAGGTATGCAGCAAAGCATTTGTGAAGCCACAACAAGCACAACCTTGAGGCGGATGGGCTACAACAGCAGAAGACCCCACCGGGTACCACTCATCTCCACTACAAATAGGAAAAAGAGGCTACAATTTGCACCAGCTCACCAAAATTGGACAGTTGAAGACTGGAAAAATGTTGCCTGGTCTGATGAGTCTGGATTTCTGTTGAGACATTCAGATGGTAGAGTCAGAATTTGGCGTAAACAGAATGAGAACATGGATCCATCATGCCTTGTTACCACTGTGCAGGCTGGTGGTGGTGGTGTAATGGTGTGGGGGATGTTTTCTTGGCACACTTTAGGCCCCTTAGTGCCAATTGGGCATTGTTTAAATGCCACGGCCTACCTGAGCATTGTTTCTGACCATGTCCATCCCTTTATGACCACCATGTGCCCATCCTCTGATGGCTACTTCCAGCAGGATAATGCCCCATGTGACAAAGCTCCAATCATTTCAAATTGGTTTCTTGAACATGACAATGAGTTCACTGGACTAAAATGGCCCCCACAGTCCCCAGATCTCAACCCAATAGAGCATCTTTGGGATGTGGTGGAACGGGAGCTTCGTGCCCTGGATGTGCATCCCACAAATCTCCATCAACTGCAAGATGCTATCCTATCAATATGGGCCAACATTTCTAAAGAATGCTTTCAGCTCCTTGTTGAATCAATGCCACGCAGAATTAAGGCAGTTCTGAAGGAGAAAGGGGGTCAAACACAGTATTAGTATGCTGTTCCTAATAATCCTTTAGGTGAGTGTATATATACATAATCAATATACAAAATCAAACTATCATAACAGTGTATTTTAATGACCTCATCTATCGACATGAAGCCGGTGATTTACAGAGCTCATGCAAACATATTACACTATGATCAGATGTTTTCTGGACTGCTTTACTGTCTCACGACAAGTGTGTTTATTTTGTTATTGAGAGGAAAGTGCACAGCACATATTTACGTATTCATCTAAATATGACTCTCAGTAGTGTGGAGGGCATTGGGATGTTCGCTGCAAAGGTTTCTTCACAAAAGTACTTCACCGTGAGTATATTGGGGCATGAGTTCAAGCACGAGCTGTAAGTCTCTGGCTGCAGTTCACTGGACGGCCACCGGTGTCGCTAATAACAAGGGTTTCTGAATTCTAGCCCCTTTTAAACAATACTTTTCATTTATGAATTATTTAAAAAAAAAATGTGTAGCACTGTATCATACAGTGTTTCCTTTTGTATTATTTAGTATTTAATAATACTTTGAATTGGCTTTTATTTTTATTTTTTTTACTTTAGTTCTAGTCCTTTTGTTATGTGCTTTTGTCATGTTTATTATGTATTTAGCTTTTTAATTTAATTTTGTTTCTATTTAGCTTTAATTAATTTTATTGTAGTTTCAAATTTTCTAAGTTTTTGGGCCGTATCGTACACCCGACGCAATGCGACGGCAGACGCGACTTGAGTGTGTTCTGCTAGTTTCAGCCTGACGCAGTTCTCATGTTCATGTTCAGCTCCACGTTGTTTAAATATCAAATGCATTGGTGCATCTGTTCACCCATGGGCGTCTGGTCTGAGCACCAGGTGTGATCAGGCGCATTGTTAGCCTTGAAATCTAGACACACACTAGCGGCAGCAAATATAATTTGGGGTCGTCTAGCAACTCTCTGTTGGCTTGCGAGCTCGAAAAACCAAATTCTAGTCAGGCCAATCACATCGTGTATAGTGTCGTGGGCGTCATTAACATAATGACGGCAGAGTTGCGGTGGTTCCATGTGAATTCCCTGCTACTTGAAAACAAAGAAGCTGACGAACAGCAGTCTTTCGAATCGGCTTTGGTCGTGACTCTTGACTCATTCTTAAAAAAGACCGGATACGGCAAAAGTAGCTCTACTGTAACAAGCTAGCTCCTCTGACTACGTCACCTTCTTCGTTGCTCTGGTTGTTGCGCTATCCTATTGCGTGCAGAGGGAATTAGAAAGACAACCGTTTATCCCGATTCCTATTCCTCTCTGGAGAAGCGTTCAGTCTTTCCTCATGTAAACAGCGAATCCGCTATGGTGCGAGAGCGCAACTTGCTTTTAAAGGGAAAGGGAAATGAGGCCGTGATTGGTTTATTGCATGTTAAACCCAAAACACACCCATGACTCATTAAGAGACGAGGGACGACCCTTTTGGACCATGTGCCTGGCGCGCAGACAGTTTTTTTCCGTCACTAGGCCCTTTTTAGGGCCCTAAACTTCTAGCCAGCCCCCCTAAAAAAATGTGTGATTAACCTTTATAACATATGAAACTGGCGGAAGGCTTCGGCTTTGTCCCGTTTTTTAATCTGCATTAATCAGCGTGTTCTTCAATCCGCAGTGGCGTCGAGCAGAGCGCACATCAGAGGCAGAGGTGTGTGTGTTGATCTGAGCCTCATTGGTCCGTCACCGCTCGCCAATGTCAAAATATTTGAGAAAACCAATCAAATCAGAGTAGGCGGGCTTTATGTTCACATAAACTGCTGAGGCTGAGTATGAATCTTAGGACCCCTTGTAGCTAAACTAAACGTTTCATATTTGACAGCTGCTTCTGTAAGTCAGAAATGTTATACAAATGACAAAAATATTCAGCCAAATTAATACACTTTTATCTAATTTCGCCATTTTGAATTGAAATAGGCCTATGTAGTGTCATTTACAGTATAATATAATTAACAAACAATACATATTAACAAAGCTGTATTCTTCAGATTAGGCATAAGATTAATAGTAATGAATGTGTGCATATTGTAAATTTAATATAATATAATTCATATAATTTAATATAATTCCATGTGTAGCTCTCAGTAAATAAAAAAGCTCAGTTTTTTTACAGCCTGTATTGGGCATAATATTAGTAAGGTGTGAAACCTGCATGCATATTGTGAATTAATTAAATACATTTAGTTACCTAGCTTTCCTGGTAGCCATCAGTAAATTAACATGTCTATGAAAATGATTAATAAAACATACAAATATTAGTTAAACATGTTTACTGTCTTCACTGACGAAAATGGAAAAACTTTATCAGTCATATCTTCCCTCTGACATGATTTTCAAGCTATTGTTATCTCATTTTTTGGCGTTTAGAACATCTTAAAATGCACATATGTAGATCATTTTCCAAACCCCCCTAACTACCTCACATTTGTGATATCAGTGATTATAAACCTGCCTACATTGTATGATTAAGGGATGTACAATATGGTCATGCAGAATAAGGCATTAATATTTTCTTTATAAGTAATAATAAACAGCCAATATCCTAATATGCATACTAATAAGCTACTAGTTAATAGTGAGAATTGGACCCTAAACTAAAGTGTTACCATTTTTTTTCATACCCCCCTAAAATGAAAATCCTAGAATCGCCCTTGGGCATTAAACTAGCCAAAGTGGATTTGGACACACCCTAAGTGCAGCTGCGCCATGCGCTCAAATCGTTAAAACAGGGCCCTTTAGGTTAATCTTATTTCATAGTCCTGAAAAGCAGTTTGTGCTGCTCTAGATGCTGTATGACAGGCCAATGAAGAGCGTCTGAACACCCTCTCCTCTGTCTGTCAGTTCTCACTGCAAATTTTTACAAATGTGTCTGACTTAAGCTCTCACTGACTCCGAGGAAAGCCTTCACATCTAAATGAAGTGAGACAATAGATCTTTATTTCAATTCTTGCCATGTAGCGATTTGATGGCAGCGAGAGTTGGGAGGTCTTGTTTACACAAAATGAGTCATATTGATCTATGTTTTGGCATGATTTGAGGGAACAGCCTCGTATTTCTCATTCTCTTTGTCTCTGAGTCAACCCTCTGTCAGCGATGCAGTTTTCCTGGTATGATCTAATGAACTACGTGATGAACATAAAACCTTTATCAGGTACAATAATACGACTTTTAAATTAGTAGGGATGCACCGATACCGAAACCAGTACTCGGGTGTTGGTCCGATACTGTTGTCAAGTACTCGTACTCGTAAAACTCCCCCGATACAACCGCTCCCGATACCACTTTATGGCAACGCATCTTCGTATGCTGAGCTGCGCACACCGCCGCGCCAAGTGCAAAGGGGTCTTGCGCTCTCAAAGCGCACGACAGCCATAATATGGCTTCATTTTTGCAGCGCGCATCCGAGCGCTAGTGCGGACGCGGCGAGTATAAACCCAGCTTAACCGCTCGTGAGGCAGAGACCTCTCGGTAGTGAGTGCTGAAAGTGAAGGGCTGTTTAGTAGGGATGTGCGCAACGACTAGCCTAACCCTGGTAGTATAACAAGCCTAAGCAAGCTTAATTGTTACACTAGTTTGACATGACATGGAAGAAAATGGAAAAGTTTTGTGTAAGCTTTCAAAATCCTCCTTCACCCGAGTGGAGATTTATCTGAAGCCTCCGCGAGCGCCAGAGAAAACCAACGCATGCAAAACCTGAGGTAAAATTAATGATTTTGTTTTGCTGCAGATATACACTTTTCAAAATAATATATTAATTTCAAGACATAACATTAACATGACAATAATTTAAACATAGACTTTGTAAAAAAATTAAATATATATATATATATTAGGGGTGTAACGGTACACGTATTCGAACCGAACCGTTTCGGTACAGGGCTTTCGGTACGGTTCGAATACGTGTACCGGGCTTTCGTACCATGAATGCAATCTTTAACAGTTAACAGTAGGCTTGTTTTAAGTGCGGAACACACTTCAATCCTAGTTCCCACTCGAACATATTAAGTATTCAGTCCATTTTATCACGAAATTCAAACGATAAATGCCGTTTTGACGCTCTTTAATGTGATGACTGATCACTGTATAGGCGCGTCAATTCAAGCGGCCGCGGCGCGCGAGTGAACACGATAATCTCTTCCAGAAGAATAAACATGAATTACTATCTTAAGGTATGTAGAGGATAACACTCACTGAAACATATCATATGTCGTGTAATCGCTCAATCAGTGTTTCAATCGCGGAAAGACGTCAAACAGCTTGTAAACAATGTCACGCAGCATCATTTACCTCAGAGTCAGAAGTCCTTTAGTGTCCACAGCTGTTAATTCACTAGAGAAATCAACTCTTTCACTAAATATATGCACTATATTAGCCTATATATATATATATATATATATATATATATATATATATATATATATATATATATATATATATATATATATATATATTAATTCTACTTAACCTGTTAGTGATGTCTTGATTATTTAATACTATTTTAGATAAATCTGTCATGAAAATGACAGTCACTAAGATTATATTTCAACAACGAATTGGAGAAAAAACATAATTTTATAATTAGATTTAGGAGTTAATGCAAAAACTAGCCTTATGTGAAGTTTACATGTTTGCACACAATGTGTTATTTGAGTGTTGCTTATTATATCTAAACATGAATATCAGCTGAATATAGGCTCATAGTTTGGGCTCTGTAGTTAACCTTTAATATTATAGTAATAATGTGCAAGTAAGGGCTCCCTATATAGTTTACAGCATCTTTAAGAAACTTTTAGTTATAATTTAATTCATTTAAGGACAGACACAATTTTTTCAGTAAACCACTGTTTAATAAAAATAAATAAAAAGCCATTTTTTAAAACTGCTGAACCGAACCTGTACCGAACCGTGGCTTCAAAACCGAGGTACGTACCGAACCGTCAGTTTTGTGTACCGTTACACCCCTAATATATATATATATATATATATATATATATATATATATATATATATATATATATATATATATATATATATATATATATATATATATATATATATATTTAAAGCAAAACCTTAAATATGCCAAAAAATGTAAACGACTAGTATTTTCCAAGTCGTCTTGCAGCAGCACTAACGTTTAATCGACTAGTCCGCATAATCAAGGATTTTTGCTGCAACAATCACAAAAAAAAGCCGCATTTTTCTGGAAGGACTGTTTAATCGACTAGTCTCGCACATCCCTAGCTCAGTGTCACACATTGTAGATGAAAACAGAAACCGGCTCATAGCTGATAATGCAGAGAAGCTTCTTTTCATCAAAAAGAACCAGCCTCTCACTTTTCCGCAAAGCACTGTATGGGTATGATAACATATAATAATTGAATTCAGTTGTTCTGCTATGTTGTGTGGTACTGGAATCCACTGAATGTTACAGGTTACATTTATGTGAAATGGGCAGCAGTGCCATGTTTGTTTAGGAAGTTGAATGTTAAAATGTCAGCAACAGCATCAATTTGTGTATTTACTTTGTTACAGTCAGAAAGTGAAAAACATCTGATGAAAATAAAACATTGTTAGAAGAACTGTAATGGTATTATTAAGTACTCGTATCAGTACTCGGTATCGGCAAGTACCCAAATGTAAGTACTTGTACTTGTACTTGTACTTGGTCTGAAAAAAAGTGGTATCGGTGCATCTCTATAAATTAGTGACACACTCTTTTGTTTTGCATGATATTAAAACATCTAAAAAATAACTTTCTTTGTACCATCTGTTATAGTCTCGAGTGACACTGCAGTATAGTATATAAAAGTCATGCGGTCAAACCCCCCAACAGCTTCCCTTTTCAATCTCTTGTCTTTTAAGTCCAGGTGTTCTTTTTCCTTTCCTGAAGTGATTGTAGAGTTTGAAGTTCTGCAGCTCTCCCTCACTGAAGTCTGTGAACCTATCCCAGAGTAGTGGCCTGGGAAAAGGTCAGTCTTATATTTCCGCCTGCCTTGGGCCACTGTGGCGGGGCACATCGTGTGAAGTCCGGCATCCATGAAAGGTCTGGCCGTAAATCTCTGCCACTGCACATGTGTAGATTAATAACTGTAGGTTTATGTTGATTTTGTAGTTTTTATGTTTGATGTGAAAACAGTTTCTGGAAAAGTGACCTTTTTGCTTTGCTAAAGTGTTACCATAAATAAAATTGGTCATTGTGTGTTTATATTAGTTTGGTATTGTTAACAGATACAATAGTTAATGATTTTATTAGTATTAAAAAATTTATTCACTCTAAAAAAAAAAAGGTTCTATATGGCACCAAAAATGGTTCTTCATCGTAATCATATGGGAAACACTTTTGGTGCTATATAGCACCATATCTTAACATGTTCTGTATATGGTAGCGGTGCTATATAGCACCTTAGTCAAAGAACCGGTGAAGAACCTCTGAAGAACCTCTGAAGAACCTCTGAAGAACCACTGAAGCACCAAAATTGGTGCTATATAGCACTAAAAAAGGTTCCCCTATGATTACAAGCCAAGAACCATTTTTGGTGCCATATAGAACCTTTTTTTTTTAGAGTGTAGTAAGTGTAAGTAGGGTGACCATTTTCACCCGTTTTCCCGCATGTCGCATATTGAGAAAATGTCCCACATTTGAATCAGTCTGTTGGTTTTTAATGATCATATTAAGAAAACACTGCATGCGTTCTTTTGCCTTGTTAAGAAAGCATTTTATTTATGCGTCATTTTTCAACTATATTTAACAGCGCTTCGTCAGAAGTAACATCCCGCCTTACACGAATACAATTACTTAAGTTGATCGTAGAACAATTGCCACCAATGGTCTCTACGATCAACTTAGGCTTATGATGGTTTTGGGAAACGCAGCCCTGGTTTGCACGCCCCCCTCTTCCACACCATCTTTCAGGACAAGCCGTTGTAAGAATCCTGCATTGAACTCGTGAAGATTGTGGAAGCTTTCCTCCGTGAAATGTGCAGCGGGATCCGCACGCGCCCGCCTGTCTCGCGCAGCTGAACCGCGGCTCGTGTATTGCAAATACAGACGAATATTGTCCATTATGTCACATTTTCCGGTCTTCTCCTCCGACCCCTGTCTGTCTCGTGCTTTGATTTATGATGGACAGCATATATCTGCTGCAAATGCGACCTGTTCCCCTCGGTCTCATACACACATGCATATAACTGTATGTTATTGTATGTTAAACGCACTGCAACGCTCCCCGTCCCTAGGAAGGCTGAACAAAGTGGACCTGCAATCCGGATGAAAATAACAGCGTTTCGTTGCGGCAACAACACTCCAGCCTACTAACTATACCACAACAACGCTTCCCCACAGCAATACAAAATGGCCTCGCCCGCCTTATTTCATATTCTCGGAGGAGGGGTTTATGTAAATATTGGGGCTGGTGATGTCAGAGACCCTG
Source organism: Romanogobio albipinnatus (assembly GCA_023566225.1). NCBI lineage: Eukaryota > Metazoa > Chordata > Actinopteri > Cypriniformes > Gobionidae > Romanogobio > Romanogobio albipinnatus. The sequence goes on from CM042253.1 coordinate 52,300,312, forward strand.
GAGGAATGTCTGTAGTCCCGACTGGCCGTTTGCTGTAGTCCTAAGAAATCGATTTCTTTAAAAGCAAATATCTCCCTTTGCTTTAAACTTTGAACGTTGTAACTTTGCAGATGTTGTTTATGCTCAAACAGCAACATTACACACTAGCTAAAGTTAGAAAAGTGAAATCATGGTTTATCACCCCTTTAAAGTAATATAAATTTGTGTGACACCCTCATCTCGAATTACACTTTTTGCTTTGTAAATGCACATTGCACTCTCATATCATATACAAGTTCAAGTTTAAGGTACAAATGATGTCTGATGCCAGCTATGAAGGGTCTTTTATAAATGTTTCCCCCATCATCTCTCATCAGACATCATTAAGTATCGGGGGTGAATCGTCTAACCGATGGGCGCCATTCTAAGTAGATTTCCCTTGAGATTGTGCTGTGAAACTCAATAATAAGGGATCACAAAAATGACATAAAAACTAAAAGCAAAAGGAAAGTGTTCTTGCTCCTGCAGGGTATTTGCTTGCTGGCAGATCAAAGGCACCAATCGAGCCTTTATTACTTGACCTCCACTTGATGCCTTTCATGTCAGGACACAACCGATTTGTCCTGATGCAGACTTCATAAGAACAATTTTCCAGACGCTTCCTTTCTATTCTTCTAAGATGTAATGCAATTTGTTGGTTGGGGGTTGATAGGCATCAGCAGCACTCAAATGATAGCAAATGCATTTATTTATCTACAAACTAAAATATAAACTCATGCAACAAAGTGGTCGCATTTAGTAGTGCTGCACATTATTGAAAGCATTAAAGGGATAGTTCACCCCCAAATTAAAATCCTGTCATTTATTCACCCTCATGTTGTTCCAAATCCATATGACTGACTTTCCTCTGTGGAGCACGGACGTGGATGTCTGTCAGAATGACACCCACAGTCACTTTCATTGTGTGGAAAATAAGGTGCAGTGAAAGTGAATGCTGGTTGAAGATGTCAGTACCTACATGACACCTAACATCTCCTTCTGTGATGCACGGAAACCAGGAAAGGTGTAAGGATTTGGAATTACATGAGGGTGAGCAAACAAGAGACAGTTTTCATTTGTGTGTTGACTTTCCCTTTGAAAGCACTGTATCTAATGGCACAGTTTTAACGCTATACTTAAAGTGGTCATGTAAGATTTACATTGGTCAGCCTCAGATGTCATGCCGACAGACCATTGGCTGGACTCACAAAATTGGAAAACATTTGCAATGTTTTATTATTATAATTTTTTTTTTTTGGTGATGCCAAACCCCCTCATGGAAAAAGAAAGCCACCGTGTTCATATCTGTGACAATGAGCTTATCATGATCAACTAAACATTGGATTTTCAAAAGTATGTGAAGTTCACAATATCCTCCTGGCACCCAGGAATAGACTTTTGTCCACTGTAGTGGACATTATATTTTAGTGGATTTTAACACACTTTCAGGGCTTTGATGGCTGCTCTGTCAAGTCCTCGTGGTCAGTGAGGAACCTGGGTGTGCTCTTTGATACCAATCTTTCGTTTGAAAGCCACGTTTCTAGCATCTGTAAAACTGCATTCTACCATCTTAAAAATATATCTAAATTACGGCACATGCTCTCAATGCAAAATGCTGAACAGTTAGTTCATGCGTTCATGACCTCAAGGCTAGATTATTGTAATGCTCTACTGGGTGGTTGCCCTGCTCGCTTAATAAATAAACTCCAGCTGGTCCAAAACGCAGCAGCTCGAGTACTTACTAGAACCAGGAAGTATGACCATATTAGCCCAGTTCTGTCAACATTGCACTGGCTGCCTATTAAACATTGCATACATTTTAAAATCTTGCTTATTACTTACAAAGCACTAAATGGTTTAGCTCCCCAATACTTGAGCGAGCTCTTAACATATTATACTCCATCACGTCTACTGCGCTCTCTAAACTCTGGCCAGTTGATCATACCGAGAATATCGAAATCAACTGCAGGCGTTCGATCCTTTTCCTATTTAGCTCCTAAACTCTGGAACAGTCTTCCTAACATTGTTCGGGAAGCAGACACACTCTGTCAGTTTAAATCTTGACTAAAAACACATCTCTTTACTGTGGCATACACATAAAACACTTTTTCAATGAAATGATTGTTAGGCTGCATTAACTAGGTCAGCCGGAACCGGGAACACTTCCCATAACACCTGATGTACTCGATACATCATCAGAAGAATGGCATCTACACTAATGATAGTCTCTGTTTTATCCCGAGGTTTACTGCAGTCAGCCGGATCCGGGCCGTATCCAGATCAGATGCTGGACCTGCGCCCAGAGAAGACCAACACATGACCCTGAAGTGTCTGAGAGACCGTGATTAGACTCCCCCTGCAACTGCCTCATCGACACGGCATCCTCAATAAACCCGTCTCCAGCGGGATGATTCCGATTGTTCGAATATTACAATTTATTCATACTTAAATCGATATGTCATCCGCAATAAACCCGTCTCCAGCGTGTTGCCCCCGATCCTTCGAATATTCCGATCTATTATGACCTCTGACCTGTAAAGCTGCCAGAATAATAATAATAATCATACGCTGTTTGTTAATTGGCCAGAGGAGAACTGCCCCCCCCGACTGAGCCTGGTTTCTCCCAAGGTTTATTTTCCTCCATTCTGCTCCTGATGGGGTTTTGGTTTCCTTGCCACTGTTGCCTCTGGCTTGGCGTGCTCAGTTGGGGACACTAAATTTTTCTAAATTTTTCAACTAAATATTCAAATAAATCTAATTATTAAACTAAATTAACCATATAAACTAAATTACTGATCTAATTATTGATCTAAAGCCCACATTGCCACTGTATGATAATTGAAATGAACTGATGACATCAAATGGTTATACGGCTGAATAAAATTATGCTGCATTATTTTGCTGTTTAACACTGTAAAGCTGCTTTGAAACAATCTGCATTGTTAAAAGCGCTATATAAATAAAGTTGACTGACTGACTTTGCACAGATAATGTTTGGAAGTTTCACCAGGACAAAAACGGCAGACATTAATGTGGAAATATTATGGAAATATGATCATATTTTGTAATCATAATTTCAATCGAATTCATTTTCTAATTAGATGTTATGGGGTTTCTAATCAAAATATGACTTTCGGGCATTGATTTCATAAATATTCACTGTAGAGACGCCAGGAGTTAAATCAGGATTATCAGGCATTCTGGAGACACAACACGTGAATAGGGAAAGAAATGACATATTCCTATGAAATATTAGATATTATTATGAAAATGTTGCCAATTATTACTCCCATTATTACACTTCTATTTTCCTTACATGTTGCACCAAGAACACATTAATATGCAAATTAGATGCAGTGTGTAGATGTATTGAATGGGAAAATCCAAGTGTGGCCATTTTACACTCATATTGCATAAAGTAAAATGATATATCAATGCTTTCCGTTATATCTTTCATAACATAGTGCAGAATCATCTTTAAACAAAGTTTGGTTAAAAAAAATCCTGAAACCTAACAATTGATTGGTGAATATAAATTAATTGGCTATACATGCAATGTCATGTCTTTTAATTTTATTAAACAAACAGAGGACATATCATAACAGATGAGTAAGATAAAAAATTTCAAAAATTATATATATATTTTTTTCATTTGTTTCTTATGCTCTAAACAATGAAAAAAGACTAAATAAAAAAATAAATAAAAATTCTTGGCCCTAGGAGGTTAAAGACTTTTAAAATGTGCTGTGTGTACTTTCTTTTCGACTGTACTAAAGCATAAAGGTACTATATATTTTGGCAGAGACTTAGGAAAATGTGCGCTCCATGTCAGAATGTCAGTTTTTGTCTTGATCTGTGTGATTTTGCCCACTGGCAATTTACCCAAAAGTATTTCGACACCCCGGGTTGCCAGTTGGCAGAAAACACAGCATATTGCAGCCATTGAAGCGAGCAAACAAACTCAGAAATCGCATATTCTACCTGAAATCAAACTAAAAAGCCTCTGCAATAAAAACATTGCAAATGTATACATTAGCTGATCTGGGGTCAGTTCGCTTAATACATCTGAGGTTATTTGACAGATGCCAGATCTTCTAATCGTGATAACTGATCTCTAGCTAATTTGGTTCTTCAAATGAATTTGCTTAAAAAATTAAAATATCTGGATTAAGTTATCTGAGATTATTCTGTGGTCCTGTGTTCACTGAAGAGGGCAGATGCATCGATACTGGAAACCACGATCAGTAAAGCAGCGATTGACAATGAAAGACGATAAAAAAAGGTTCTATATGGCACTAAAAGTGGTTCTTGGCTTGTAATCATAGGGGAACCTTTTTAAGTGCTATATAGCATCAATTCCCGTGCTTCAGCGGTTCTTCAGTGGTTCTTTTGCTAAGGTGCTATACAGCACTGCTAGCCTATATAGAACATGTTAAAGGGATAGTTCACCCAAAAACGAGAATAATTATGTTTTTCTGCTTACCCCCTAGGCATCCAAGATGCAGGTGTCTTTGTTTCTTCAGTAGAACACAAATGAAGATTTTTAACTCCGTTGCAGTGTGATAGTCGTATAATGCATGTCAATGGGGTCTAATTCTATTAGAGTAAACAAAAACATGCACAGACAACTTCAAATTAAACCCTGCGGCTCGTGACGACACATTGATGTCTTAAAGGTCCCGTTCTTCGTGTTTTTTTGAAGCTTTGATTGTGTTTACAGTGTGCAATATAACATGTGTTCATGTTGCGCGTGTAAAAAAAAACAGTATTTTTAACACAATGTACTCACTGTCCTAAAAACGGCTGATGAGTTCCTTGTTCTATGAAGTCTCTCCTTCAGAAATGCGTAACGAGTTCTGATTGTGCCAGCGGTTCCTGTGTTGTGATTCGACAGCAGCTTAGCGCACGTGGAAAGGTCACGCCTCTTAACGGGAGATGTATGCGCTCAATGATCTCTACAGCGTCCCTGGGAAAGCCAAACAAAGGTGATTTGACTCCGGGATGAAAATAACAGCGTCTCGACGACATGGCGACAAACACACTCAAACGCAACACTTCCTCTTCTCCACGCGACACTTCCTCTTCTCCACGCAACACTTCCTCTTCTCCATGTGGGACAGCAACAAGACCACGCCCCCTTTTTTCGCGTATTCTTGTGGGCGGAGGTTAGTCTGTTCTACTGTTCTACTGACGTAATTAATGAAGGAAGTACCAGGATGTAGTCCAAGCCGGCCGTTCGCTGTAGGCTTTGAAAGGGAACTTCTGTTAAATAAAATATCTCGCTTGGCATTGGACTTTGAGCTTTATAATTTTACAGGTATTATTTATGCTCTAACAGCAACATTACACACTAACTAAAGTTTGAGCAATGGGATCATGAAGAACGGGACCTTTAAGACACGAAATTATCAGTTTCTGCGAGAAACGAGCAGTATTTATGCTATTATTTCACCTATTATCAGACGCATGTCATCAGCTCTCCAGACCGCCATAACTTCTTGTGAGTAAGGTCAAAATACCGGCCGGGTCATAGATATATACATAGATTCCTCATTAGTGCCTGTGCGGATCGCTCGAATGAAGAATCTACGTATATATATCTATGACCCGGCCGGTATTTTGTGTTTCTCCAGCTGATATACTTTGGTAGCTATGATACAGAATATCCATCACTCAAAAAAATGATACGTTGGATTTACTTAATTTTTTTTTGTCAACAGGTTCCATTTAATTAACATTGTTTATTTCAGTAAACTTAAGTGTTTTACGTAAGGTTAAATCAATGCCATTTAGTTAAATCAGGTTAACATTCTTAATTTTGTCCAAAACTATTCAATTTAATTATTCTAAAATGAATATAAAAAACAAACCAAAACAAGCAATCCAGTTTAATTGATTATTTTTATTTAGTGAAATACTATTTTTGTAACTTTTACAAAACCTTTCACAAGGTCTTATTGGCTAGCCAGAAGATGGTTTTGTTACAGCATGGTATGCACAAAGTAGTTGTTTTTTATTATTAAAGCAGCTTTAATTGTTATTAGCAGGTCCTCACCCCAAGCACACGCTCTACACTTCACCACAATAACCTCCAAACACTAACATAACACAAACTTTTAAATACCAACATAACAGAACATTAAGCATTAAAAGTCTCATCTGGTTAAAAATGCATCAAATAGCACTTTATTTAAACATTTACTCTCCATATTCAGCCCCTTTGCAAAGCATGATGGGAAGTGAACGTCTTGTTTGATTGGGTTACTTGATTGAAACATGTTATTTCAAAATGAAAACATCAAGTTACGTCAAAGAGTAACGGTTTTAGGTCAGTTTAACATGAAGCAATTACATTTGAACCAGAAACCTGATATAACTGTGTTAAATCAAGATGACTTGATAAAGTAACAGCATCAGAAAACCATTTTTTTGAGTGATGGCGGTAATGTGTTACTAGTATCTCATTTTGAAGAATATTACTGAATATAAAAAATTCAGTAAAAAACAATAATAACTTCTCCATTATTGTTGTTCAGTCGGTGTACGAGTGGGATGATTGGTCGGTGTAGTATTTGTCCTGCCCCTCCTCTACTGTGATTGGACGGCTGGGTGAAAAGTGACCGTGACGAGCGCTACATATTACCAAACATTGAACAGTAAAAGTTTGCCTAAATCAGAACGCAGAACGGTCAAATGTTTTACGCACCATTCACACGTGGTAAAGCAGGTGTACATTTATTTTGTACAAACTAACATTTTGAAAATATGAAAATTTTCGTGAATCCGAAATTTTACATCAGAGCGGCTTTACGAACGATTAACACACACATTTGTTCTGTTCGTGTTTCATGAATGAGGCCAATCGACTTTACAGTAAATTATCATGCCCCTAAACATGATGCAGAACTAAACACACTGATTGGTTACTTAAGATGTCAGTCAGACGGTCAATGAGCAGTTAATGAAAGCTACTATGGAGTCCAGACTGTCTGTCTAGCGATTTTTTTTGTACGTTTTACTTTTTTCTTTTAGTTTTTCAAAGTTGAATTCAATCCATTACTTGCCGTTTGCTTGTATTTTTTTTACATTTCCTAGCAATTTATAAATTAAATTAGTTTCAAGGTTGGAAACATTTACATTTACATTTACACATTTGGCAGATGCTTTTATCCAAAGCCACTTACATTGCATTCAAGGTACACATTTAACATTTTGTCAGTTCTTGCTTTCCCTGGGAATCGAACCCATGACCTTGGCGTTGCTAGCGCCATGCTCTACTGCTTGAGCTACAGGAAAGCTGTAAAACCTACACCATTTGTTTTCCAGTGTATGGAAGCAAAAACAACAATGTCATGTTTAATTGTCATGAGAGGGTCATGATTGTTTTGGGTGAATGGAGGCATAGTTGACATTATTAATAGCAATAGCAATAGCATAAGTGGCTATGTGCTTGCTTAAGAAGTTTGGAACAGCCATTTACTATCAGTGTTCAGCTCCAACTTCTCAAACCAGACAGAGATGTCCAAACTGCTTTCTGTTAACCCTCTGAAATGGGGTTACCTCGGCCTCAATTGCTGCCTGAAGTTCTTCTGCATCTCCCTGATTGACTGCATGTGAAGTTTGCCGAGAGGGGAATCAGTTTTTACCCACTCGTGAAGTTGATTAAAATTACTAATGCACATTCAGTCACCTCTGTCATTATAAATCAGAATATGTTTGATCCTTCCACTGCCGGTCATCTGTCACACTTTTTCATTTGTGCGTTCAACAAAAAAAAAGCACGTACAGTATGTTACCTTACTGAGACTCATATAACATATGCTAACGATAACGTGTTCTGTATCTTTATAACCTTCCTATAGTAATCCCAATAGAGATATTTTTTTAATATCTCAAATTTCTTCACAATAGCAGTAAGATTGCTTCTGATTTTTATACATATCTGTCACAGACACCAGCTCACTCACCGCATCTGCACTACACTTCCCATAATCCTCTCTGTTCACCAGCTGCACACACTCCTCCATCACCCACACCTGCCAGTAATCACACTCATCAAACTGTATTTAAGCAGTCACCTTCCACCTCACTATTGTTTGGTCTCGTCTAAAGCGCTATTGGGGTGGTAATTGTTTCTCGTGGGGTCATAAGGTATTTTCATCATTGTCAGGGGCTAGTCAGTGATTTTATTGCCGTCTGAATCCAGAATGTCAGTGTTTTTTAGTGATGGCAAAGTGAAGCTTTCAGCACAATTGTATCAGAAAAAGGTTCATTACTCGAAGCTTTTCAAATCAGAGCTCGATGAGGACGTCTGCTGGTGAACGTGAGGGTAAGCACTGTGTCGCAAAATGTTTAGCAACCATTATCTTAGAAGCAAAAATTAATTCATGGATAGATGAATGAATGAATAAATGAATGAATGAATGAATCAATCAATCAATCAATCAATAAATTAAATACATAACAACAATCTGTTCCAGTACATACTCCTAGTAACTCAAACCAATAAAGATAACATTTTGTATTGTGAATGTGGACATTTTTCCTGTTTGTGAACAAATAAAACTCATGAATAAAGGAAGTAGACTAAATAAATACACACACACACACACACACACACACACATATACTCACCTAAAGGATTATTAGGAACACCATACTAATACTGTGTTTGACCCCCTTTCGCCTTCAGAACTGCCTTAATTCTACGTGGCATTGATTCAACAAGGAGCTGAAAGCATTCTTTAGAAATGTTGGCCCATATTGATAGGATAGCATCTTGCAGTTGATGGAGATTTGTGGGATACATATCCAGGGCACGAAGCTCCCGTTCCACCACATCCCAAAGATGCTCTATTGGGTTGAGATCTGGGGACTGTGGGGGCCATTTTAGTCCAGTGAACTCATTGTCATGTTCAAGAAACCAATTTGAAATGATTGGAGCTTTGTGACATGGGGCATTATCCTGCTGGAAGTAGCCATCAGAGGATGGGCACATGGTGGGCATAAAGGGATGGACATGGTCAGAAACAATGCTCAGGTAGGCCGTTGCAATTGAAACAATGCCCAATTGGCATGAAGGGGCCTAAAGTGTGCCAAGAAAACATCCCCCACACCATTACACCACCACCACCAAGCCTGCACAGTGGTAACAAGGATTGATGGATCCATGTTCTCATTCTGTTTACGCCAAATTCTGACTCTACCATCTGAATGTCTCAACAGAAATCCAGACTCATCTGACCAGGCAACATTTTTCCAGTCTTCAACTGTCCAATTTTGGTGAGCTTGTGCAAATTGTAGCCTCTTTTTCCTATTTGTAGTGGAGATGAGTGGTACCCGGTGGGGTCTTCTGCTGTTGTAGCCCATCCGCCTCAAGGTTGTGCGTGTTGTGGCTTCACAAATGCTTTGCTGCATACCTCGGTTGTAACGAGTGCTTATTTCAGTCAAAGTTGCTCTTCTATCAGCTTGAATCAGTCGGCCCATTCTCCTCTGACCTCTAGCATCAACAAGGCATTTTGGCCCACAGGACTGCCGCATACTGGATGTGTTTCCCTTTTCACACCATTCTTTGTAAACCATAGAAATGGTTGTGCGTGAAAATCCCAGTAACTGAGCAGATTGTGAAATACTCAGACCGGTCCGTCTGGCACCAACAACCATGCCATGCTCAAAATTGCTTAAATCACCTTTCTTTCCCATTCCGACATTCAGTTTGGAGTTCAGGAGATTGTCTTGACCAGGACCACACCCCTAAATGCATTGAAGCAACTGCCATGTGATTGGTTGATTAGATAATTGCATTAATGAGAAATTGAACAGGTGTTCCTAATAATCGTTTGGGTGAGTGTATATATACTGTATAGGCTCCGCCCACGTCCCACCTCTTTGCCCATTTTCTGTTATCCGGGAGTGATGCTCTGACAAGATTTCAGGCATTTGTCAGCGATTTCCCAAAACCTGTCGGCGAGTCAAAATCGGGCAGTGTGAACTCAGCATAACTTACCTCGTCTGTCCTCTTCAGTGTGTCACACATATGGCAGACGCTTATGTAAATGTATATGTTTTTATGAAAGTTCAGGCACTGAACATTTTGATTGTGCTCGAGTTTGTTGTCTCACAGTTGCATTTCTTCTATGTTTGTATTATCTAATTCTAAGCTATTTTAGAATAAACACAGAGGTAGGAACATCTGACATAGTAACTCTCTTAGTATGGTAGAGCAACCTCTGAGCAATAACATTTTCCCTTGGGTTTGTTCGTGTTCTTTCCATTGTTTGTGCATTTTGATTATTGTCTGGATTTGCTAAAAGCAAGATTTTAACTAAAACACAATTCTCATTCAGCCTTAGATGATGTTGATGTTGTTTTTTCCTCTCAGTGTGACGAGAGCAATTCAGGATGATGCCTAAAGGGCTGCTTGTTTAGTTGGCAAATTTACATCTTCATAGAACGGAGATCCTTGAAGATGCTGGGTAGCAAGAGGCTCATTTAAAAATTGGTTTAAAGCATTCTTTACTTTTGAATCATTATAAACTAACCTTAAAGGTGGGGTAAGTGATATTTCAAAGATGCTTTAGAAAGTCTCGGGCCGAGTACCAAAACAAACGTATAGCCAATCAGCAGTAAGGGGGCGTGTCTACTAATGACGGGGAGAAGATTTGAAAATAAAAATGAAAATAATGTAATTAATTACTCACCCTCATACCGTTCCACTCTTGTGAGACCTGTGTTTATCTTCAGAACACAAATGAAGATATTTTTGTTGAAATCTGAAGGCTCAGTGAGGCCTGCATAGGCATCAATGTAATTAACACTCTCAAGATCCATTAATGTACTAAAAACATATTTAAATCAGTTCATGTGAGTACAGTGGTTCAATATTAATATTATAAAGCGACGAGAATATTTTTTGTGCGCCAAAAAAACTAAATAATGACTTATAAAGTGATAATCGATTTCAAAACACTGATTCATGAAGCTTCGGATGGAAACAAATCAGCAAAGTCACGTGATTTCAGCAGTTTGGCGGTTTGACACGCGATCCGAATCATGAATCGACTCATTGATTCGTTCCCGTCCGAAGCTTCATGAAAATTGACATCGTAACGTTGCGTGCTCGTAGTTTCTCTTGTGCTTAATGTACGGCGTGATACGGTGCGCGCGTGTAACTAAAGAGTGTGCGCTACGAGTGCAGGATAATGGCTGACAGGACAGGAAAGCGGTTTTATGAAGTGAGAGAGATTTTTATTTTGTAAAAAACTACAAAAATGACGATGTTGCTGGGACTCCAAGGTAGCATTTTGGGGAAACTGTCTCTCTTTGTCCTTCCAACATGCTTCAACTTGAGCGATCGCCCAAGTCACGTGACATACACTTGGAAGACAAAAGTTAGTGTATACTAATATTTAGTAAAAATACAGCTCTTATAAGTGTACTAATTACTATTTAATCTAATGTCAAGGAAGAACAAAACGCGCTCGGTTCGACGTGAGAGAATTGCGGTTCGAACCGTGGGTGGTGTATCGTGGTTTTCGGTTCGGTTTGAATATCGTTACACCCATACTGCCATTGTGCCCAAATCTTTCTGAATGGTTTCATGCATATAGTCATGCTAATAGTGTCCTATGTAAACATGTTCTGCATTTATTTTCCCCAGGTTTTAGTTTTTTTTTTCTTGAAAATAGTATTTGAATATGTCGTATGCACCCCTTCAATGTCAAATATGACTAGGAGGAGAACATTTGGCATCTAACTCAAAATAACTGCTTTCAACAGATCTGTCTTTATTCACAAACACATTTATTGTGTATAAAAGTAAAAGAACATTCGATTCAAACTCAAATCTTATAATCTGTTGAATATGAAAATACAACAAACAGCAAATACATTTGTGTTAAAGTGTTGGAACATAGAGCAGAACAAAGTGCAGACATTAAGTTGCCCTAACAGGGCATTGTCAAAAAGTTAAATGAAAATAAATTAATATAATGACGAAAAAATTACATCTATATAACAAAAATAAATAAATAGTCTCATAGTATTCAATGGCTGACTGTAGTAGGTGATTTCATATAATAATGTAAATGTAAACTCATAATTTCCACATTATAATGGAATCATAAGCTACTAGTCATTAAGAGAATGAGGGTCCTTGACCGATTAGAATGAAACGCATCCAAACTGGATGAAGGGTCCTCAATATTTTGGGCCTCTTACAAGACATAATATCATAAAATATGATATTTTCCCCTATCGAATTAAGGTCTACTGTACAGTAGAGATGTCAGTTAAAGGGTTAATGTTTTAGGTGGGATATTATGAAAGCAGACCAAAATCTTGACCGTAAATCTTGATTTATTAACCTGTTAACACAGAATATCCCATTTCCCCATTATATGTACTTACAAGTCATTTGCCAACTATTGTGGCCGCTTGGACTTTTGACTAAGTGTACAAAAAACTCTAGATCTGTTGTAAGAATTGTTTTGTTTAGATGATTCTAGAGACCTTCATGATTATGTAGATGTGTATATATGTCAACAAAAAATACTCATTAGTGACATGAAAATAGCCTTTCTTTGGGAGGGTTTGCCTTCGCTATGCTTCCTGGAAGTAGGGGTAGGACGTTGGCAGTCTCATGAGACAGGAAGAAAGTTCATACCGTTTTTTTCTCTTGAAATCCTTTATTTGGTTGTTTTCTTGCGTATCATTGAGATATAAAACATGGATAATATCTAGAAAAATACTTACAGAAGGAAAATGACAACTATACACTGCGGGGCTTAAATGGTTTAATATCTGCTAACACTTTTTTTATTCTACAGACCATAAATAACTACATTGTAACAACTTGTACTAGCCCGAAGCCCTAACCTAACAGTCTAATTCTCTAATTAGAGTTAGCTGACAATCTTTAAGAAGATGCTGTAAGAACTAAAACAAATATAACTGAGGGCAGCAGATTTACCCACCAAACTTTTAAATATTAGATGATCCTGATTTCATGTGCCTTTTTAATTGCATCTGACTGATCGTACCCTGTTTACTTTCATTTTCCAGCTGTTGTTGATTTAATTCGCTGTAAGACTGAAAATATGAAGATTGCGTATCGAGCTGTAACCCGCAAAAACTCCATTTAAATACTTCCAGCCATCAATTCATATTTAATTAAATGATTTTCACCACCTGCTTAATTTGGCTGGAAATGTGTGTATTAACCCCTGTGACTGACAGCTGATCTGCAGTAAAGATCAACACATGCTTGCATTAAACCATGCGTTAGCGTAGTTATAACTTGGACAAAAGAAAATGAGATTTTCACAATTTCTGAAGAATGTCTGAGTGATGTTGGATCACATTGTTTGGTCGGTAAACCTTCAAGTAACACAAGACGATGCCATTTCAATGGCCACAGAACAAACATAGCCATGGACAGGTGGCTCTGTTGGAAAGACATACTGTATATTTGACTATATAAGCCTTGAATGTTGAAAGTATTGAAAGTGACAGTCTGTGAGAGCCAAGAACATTGCCATGGTTACACGAACAATGAGTGCTTTCTGCTCAAGGAGAGACACACAATGTCTACATGGAGAAAGTTCTGCTCTCCCTGACGCTATACGCTCTCAAGGGCTGTATAATTAAAAGGATGAAGAGACACTTATGTATTAATTGTACCTCATATCCATATGTTCCGTGTGAACTGTTACCAACGCAATGATGCGTGAACTCTTTTCTCTTTCATGCTCATAATAATGTGATATTCGTAGAACTGTAAAGCAAATTCATGGAATATTATAATGGTGTTCATTTAATTTCATATTTACATATATGCTGTTGTCACTCCCAAAACAGTGTGGCCAATGAGTTGTTTACTTAATAATGTTAATAAAGGCTTTTGCACAAAAATACAAATATACAGTTTATGGGAAAATTGTTATTTTTTCATCCCTCGTTCTGACCCTCTGTCTGAAATGATGGCTCCTTTAAGGATTGTGAGCAAAAATTTTGAAACAAAAATTTTAGATACTAGTGAAAATTCACAATCCTCTATTCCAATTTCGATACCACAGCTAAAACTACTCGCTTAAAGGTGCACTATGTAACTTTTCAGGTCGCCTGTTCAAAACAAAGGCGTAGTTTGATGACGGCACGTTTGAGCGCAGACTCTTGGGACATGTGGTCTTCAGCTCACAGCCGGTGGGAAAGAATGGGGATAGGACTCGGGCAGAAATCATGTTGATGATGTGATTATTAACGTTACTGTAGTCTGAAGCAGAGCAGGAGCGAGTGTTGTGGAGCTGAGGAACCGCTGGAGCGATTGTTAATAAGATGAACGCAACACACGCCTCGCGAGCAGCGGGACTTTTATTATACCACAGTTGCCGGCGTATTAAATATACAGTGAGGAAAATAAGTATTTGAACACCCTGCTATTTTGCAAAATCATGGAGGGGTCTGAAATTGTCATCGTAGGTGCATGTCCACTGTGAGAGACATAATCTAAAAAGAAAAAATCCTGAAATCACAATATATGATTTTTTTAACTATTTATTTGTATGATACAGCTGCAAATAAGTATTTGAACACCTGTCTATCAGCTAGAATTCTGACCCTCAAAGACCTGTTAGTCTGCCTTTAAAATGTCCACCTCCACTCCATTTATTATCCTAAATTAGATGCACCTGTTTGAGGTCGTTAGCTGCATAAAGACACCTGTCCACCCCATACAATCAGTAAGAATCCAACTACTAACATGGCCAAGACCAAAGAGCTTTCCAAAGACACTAGAGACAAAATTGTACACCTCCACAAGGCTGGAAAGGGCTACGGGGAAATTGCCAAGCAGCTTGGTGAAAAAAGGTCCACTGTTGGAGCAATCATTAGAAAATGGAAGAAGCTAAACATGACTGTCAATCTCCCTCGGACTGGGGCTCCATGCAAGATCTCACCTCGTGGGGTCTCAAAACTTGCAAAATAGCAGGGTGTTCAAATACTTATTTTCCTCACTGTACATTTAATAGCCTACATTTTTAAATACAAGTAAATATGTCAGTAATAATATGTCAGTAGAACAAATCAACAAGCAATAGCACAAATAAATACATTACAACAAAGAGATAACAGTGCTCTTCAGGCAGGTCTAATAGTTTTCAGGCACCGATAGTGTTGTCGTACTCGAGACCGGTCTTATGGTCAGAGCAGTGGGCAGCCATATTGCTGCGGCGCCCGGGGAGCAGTTGGGGGTTCGGTGCCTTGCTCAAGGGTCTCACCTCAGTCGTGGTATTGAGGGTGGAGGAGAGCACTGGTATTCACTCCCCCCACCGACAATTCCTGCCAGACCTGAGACTCGAACCCGCAACCTTTGGGTTGCAAGTCCGACTCTCTAACCATTAGGCCACGACTGCCCCCTTCAAGAATAGTCAGAAACCACATCTGCTCTGTTCTCCCCCCCTCACTGGACCCACTGCAGTTTGCATACCGCACAAACCGCTCCACTGACGATGCCATTTCATCTACAATACACACTGCTCTCTCCCACCTGGAAAAGAGGAACACGTATGTGAGAATGCTGTTTGTGGACTACAGCTCAGCATTCAACACCATTGTGCCCTCCATACTTGACATTAAACTCCGGGCTCTAGGCTTAAACAGCCTGTTATGCAGCTGGATCCTGGACTTCCTGTCAAACAGACGCCAGGTGGTCAGAATGGGCAGTAACATCTCCTCATCACTGACTCTCAACACTGGAGCCCCTCAGGGTTGTGTTCTCAGCCCACTCCTGTACTCCCTGTACACACATGACTGTGTGGCTACCCACAGCTCCAACACCATCATCAAGTTTGCTGACGATACGGCGGTGGTAGGTCTTATCACCGACAATGATGAAACGGCCTACAGAGAGGAGGTGCACACTCTGACACGGTGGTGTCAGGAGCACAACCTCTCCCTCAACGTCAGCAAGACCAAGGAGCTGGTGGTCGACTTCAGGAGGAATGAGAGAGAACACCGCCCCATCACCATCGATGGAGCACCGGTGGAGAGAGTCAGCAGCTTCAAGTTCCTCGGTGTCCACATCACAGAGAAACTCTCATGGTCCGTCCACTCCGAGGCCGTTGTGAAGAAGGCTCATCAGCGCCTTTTCTTCCTGCGACGGCTGAGGAGGTTTGGAATGAACCACCACATCCTCACACGTTTCTACACCTGCACCCTAGAGAGTCTGCTGACTGGCTGCATCACCACCTGGTACGGCAACAGTACCGCCCGCAGCCGCAAAGCCCTGCAAAGGGTAGTGCGCACGGCCAGCTGCATCATCGGAGGTGAGCTTCCCTCCCTCCAGGACATTTACGCCAGGCGGTGTGTGAAGAGAGCTCAGAGGATCATCAGAGACTCTAGCCACCCGAACCATGGGCTGCTCTCACTGCTGCCATCAGGCAGACGGTACCGCAGCATCAGAACACGCACCAGCCGACTTCAGAACAGCTTCTTCCCACAAGCAATCAGACTACTTAACTCCTGATCCATCAGGATCATAACACACACTGGACAGAATATCACTCCGCACAACCCACTGTAGATACACACACATTATATACACATTTATGTATCATTTATTATTTATCATTTATCATATAGCACCTATTGTACATAATTGGATCTCTACTGTGAATAATAATGTATACTGTACATTGTATATTATTATTATTATTATAGCTTAATGTATACTGTTTAATGTATGTTTAGTGTATATTGTTTAAAGTATATGTATATTGTAAGTATGTGTATATTGGCTAAAGCTGTGAGAACTACACTCACATTGTGTAAATTATTTATTGTTTATTGTAGAGTTTTACTGTGCTGTGAGTAATTGTGGGCGCATCAGATGTGTAATCTGTTGTTGCTTAAATGTTGTACATGTCATGTCGTGACTGCTATGTTGCTCGGAACTGCACCAAGAATTTCACCTGCTGTTGCACTTGTGTATATAGCTGTGTGACAATAAAGTGAATTGAATTGAATTGAAATGCTGCATTCACACCAAACGTGAATAAAGCGTCAGGAGCGAGTGATTTCAATGTTAAGTCGATGGAAAGACATTGACGCGCGTCTGGAGGTCCTGCAGCACGATCGACACATTTCGCGCGGCGCGATGGACGCGATTCGGCCTCATTTGCGCATCCAGTTCGTGCGAATGACGCATCAATGGAATTGAGCGTCTTGCGCAATACACGCGAGTCGTGCTTTTTGTGCATTCACGCGTTTGAAGCGAATTCGCGTCTGACGCCCGAGTTGAAAAATGTGAACTTTGGCGTCAATTCGTGCCGCGTTAACCAATCAGGAGCCTGCTCGCTGCTGTCACGTGGTAAAGTGACGTGATGAGAAACTCTGCATAATTTAAAAATACTACTGTTAATGTGTGACAAAACGTACTTTAAAGACTTTTTCAGGCGATAATGTAGTTGTTTAAAGCTTAAATGTGTGGTTTATTTCTAAAGAGAGCTCCTCTCTGAACATGTGATCTGGTGTGTGGGGAGTTGAGCTCCAGTGGATCAGGGCGCTCAGCGCTCATTAACACCGGCGAGAGCAGCCTTTCCTCGGCCAGTCCTTCAGTCGTCTGCCGCTGGCTCTGATGTCTCTGTGGTGGTTCAACATGAGATATAATTCGTCTTGTGTAGATCTAACGGCCGATCTTTGCTCTCATGAATCATCACTTGTTGTCTGCAAAATCGTTTTGACTGAGGGCAAAGAGAAGTTTCATTACTTTATTTTTTAAGGATATTTAACACATGCAGTGAAGATAATGTAGGCGTTTCCTGGACCACATTTGTGTGGCTATTAATGTTTAATATATATTTTTAATGAAAATGAAAAGAGGCAGAGTGGTGTTTTATGACATATTTCTCCTGGAGCGCCTTGAACGTGCGTCTATTTCGCTTCAAACACTCGATTTATACGTGCGTCCAATTCGCTGTGAATGGATTCAAAATGTTCAAGCGTCCAACTAGACGTCCAACTTTTATTTTGACGCTCTATTCGCGTTTGGTGTGAACGCAGCATTAAGACCATTTTTTAAAGGTCTTGGTCTTGTCTTGTCTCTGACTAAGAGGACTCTGGATTTTATCTCAAGACCAGTCAAGACCACGACTGCAAGGATATCACCAAATTGCCAGTTATTTAACATAATTAATGTGATTTTTTGCTTAAAATGTAATCAATAACTTCTTTGTAATGTGATTTCTTGTGTTACTGAGCTGCCGGGGTACAGAATCAATGCAGCTTTTCTCAAAAATGGCCAACATTAATATAAATGCCCACAAAATTCTGAGATTTCGTTTTTTTTATATAACAGAATATAATTAAGCAATATCACAAGAACACGAGAGCTGTTTTCATGAATATACGCGTGATTGCAAATTATATTGATTATACAAGCGTTCAGTAAACAAGACGTTAATATTAAATGTCTTTGCTAATTCAGGCAAATCGGTTGAATAAATGATTCCGTGACTGTTAAATAATGTTAATGTTTTAATGTTAAATTAATCTGAACATTATTTATTATTTATAGTGTAATTGTACCAATTCAGATGCAACTTCTGTGCCATGAATTTGATTGGTAACAGCGCTATAGTGTCTTACTATTCTAATGGTATTTATTCATTAAATAGAAGACATTTCTCAGACAGTAGATATGGATCTTTTAGATGAATTTAAGGAGTGCTTCAAATATAAAAAAAAATGGACTTCATATTGTATAAAGTAAAATCTATTTTGTAATATTGCTTTCGCAATATTTGTAAAGGGAAAGACAACATTTCATGTCTCACATGATTATGATCAATGCGAATGTGTTGAATCCATTGCCATGCGGCAGTCAGCGTATGCAAACCGCTTCATCTGAACACCATTTAGTGTCAACACAGATATTCCTTCTGGAAGGAGACACATCACTGGAAATGAGCACAGCCGAAAAAAGAGCAAGAAACTTCATCCAATTTACATATCTGACGCATTTTCCTTTCAGTTCCCTCCATATACACATACCTATGACAAATTAGACTGCAGAAGCACCCTAATTGAACGGTAAAGATGGATATAAGGACAGCAGATATCACTTTCAAATGAGACTAGAGATGGTGAAATGATGAATGTCTGTCTGCTGATCAGCGCATGGGGAGGAGAGATGCAAACATGAAGACTGCTGGGACAATTATTCAATTAGATTGCCTGACATCTTCTCTCACACTGCTTTTAGGCGTAGCATAATGTTTACACGGCCTGCTGTGAATCCAAGGTCAGTGCAACCAAAGACAAACTTCATCCCCATTGCGCACTGATGCTAATGTTTCAAAACACTGGCTTTATTCCAGCTCCTTAGTGCACTCCTGGTATGAAGGCCATTCTGAAATTATGTCGTTTTGGTCAAATTCTTAGGCAGAATTGCATAGTTAGGGTTACTATATGCATCATATTAAAAAATTGCCTGCGGTGTTTTTGCTTTGCTCGTTGGTATCGCATTGTTAGCTTAGCAGTTGGAAAGAACTGCGATTCAAGACTTGTTTTGTGTGGAGTTCCAAATCAGTCACTGATGAACAGGGGCGGTTCATGACCCTTTTTAGCGGGGCTTTAGCCCCCCTAAAACTATCAAGCATCATGTTATCGAAATGTATTGAAAGTGGGAATCACAGAATCAACACTGGCAGCCACATATTACGTTTCGTTCTTCTTCTTTTTTTACGCTATTTAAAACACGCAGCGTATTCGTTCAGCTGCATTTCCTTTCCCTGCTCTCCCTCCGTCTCTCTGTCACTCAAACGCGTCTCTTGCTCTCAGATTGCCAAACCTGCTTTTGATATAAAACTAAGTCTAATGCTGCGTTCACACCAAACGCAAATAGAGCGTCAAAATCGCGTCTAGTTGGACGCTTGAACATTTTGAATCCTTTCACAGCGAATTGGACGCGCGTATAAATCGAGCGTTTGAAGCGGAATAGACGCGCGTTCAAGGCGCTCCAGGAGAAATATGTCATAAAACACCACTCTGCCTCTTTTCATTTTAATTAAAAATATATATTAAACATTAATAGCCACACAAATGTGGTCCAGGAAACGCCTACATTATCTTCACTGCATGTGTATTTAAATATCCTAAAAATATGAAACTTCTCTTTGCCCTCAGTCAAAACGATTTTGCAGACAACAAATGATGATTCATGAGAGCAAAGATCAGCCGTTAGATCTACACAAGACGAATTATATCTGATGTTGAACCACCACAGAGACATCAGAGCCAGCGGCAGACGACTGAAGGACTGGCCGAGGAAAGGCTGCTCTCGCCGGGGTTAATGAGCGCTGATCGCCGCTGATCCACTGGAGCTCAACTCCACACACACCAGATCACATGTTCAGAGAGGAGCTCTCTTTAGAAATAAACCACACATTTGAGCTTTAAACAACTACATTCTCACCTAAAAAAGTCTTAACCTTATTTTGTGACACAATAGTAGTATTTTTAAATTATGCAGGGTTTCTCATCACGTCACTTTACCATGTGACAGCAGCGAGCAGGCTCCTGATTGGTTAACGCGGCGCCAATTGACGCCAAAGTTCAAATTTTTCAACTCGGCCGTCAGACGTCAATTCGCTTCAAACGCATGAATGCACAAAAAGCATCAATCGCGTGTAACGCCCAATTCCCCTCATTCGCACATCCAGTTTGCGCGAATGAGGCGAATTGGTCGTTACACGAAATCGCACAGAATCGCGTCCATCGCGCCGCAGGACCTCCAGACGCGCGTCACCGTGCCTTTCCATTGACTTAACATTGAAATCACTCGCTCCTGACGCTCTATTCGCGTCGAGTGCGAACGAAGCATAAGCTTTTAAAATTTTTATATGAAATCAAACAACAATAAACAGCGTTTTGGTTCACGGAGCGCTCAATACTTCGAGCGCTGTGTCAATACATTTGAATGGCTTAAGCGGATAGACAACAGCTTCACTATACAGTAAGTTTTTTGCATTTTTTGCAGCAATTTTTGGTAAACAGTACCGTATAGTGTGCATTGATTATTACGTCAGTCATACAGTATCATTTTATTATGGAGAGTGGTGGAGATGCAACATTGTTAACATTAATGTTAATGTTTTTCTTGTATTTAGCCCTCAGGTATTCCTTACTAATTGCTCACACTCTTACTCATTAATGGTCAAATGTGACCATACACCTTAACTATTTTCCAATTAAATAAATGTTCTATATTTTAGTTTAATAATATTTATTGAATATTTTGAGGAGATCTTTTGGTACTAAATAGGCCTACTATTTGTGCATTATGGTCCATTAATGACCATTTAATGAATTAAAATATTTTTCTCCTAATATTTTTCTTATTTATATTACAATTAGTGTAGTAATTAAGGTTAAAATAGAGAAGTCCAATGCAAAGAGGCAAATTAGAGTCATTTTGTGGCTGGAAAAATTATACATTTAATTTGTAATGCCATGGTTTACCCACTATAGGTGCCTGTATGGCTCTTTAATAAATATACATTGCTCAAAAAAGTATTGCCGATCATAACTGCTTACTTACTGTATTTTTAGGTTTTGCATTTGAATACATATTTAGACATGATCAAACACTAGATTTCTTTAAATGTGAAATTTTACTTTTTACATCCTAATATTTTAATGATACTTATATAAGCGTGAATGCAAGCAAATATAATTTAACCCAAGGAAAGTTTAAAATGGTGCTAAAAAGGCAAACTTATTTGTCCTTATATGAACAGTAGGCTACACTCTAAAAATGCTGGGTTAAAAATAACCCAAATTGGGTTGAAAATGGACTAACCCAGCCATTGAGTTGTTTTAAGCAAACATTTTAACCTAACTGCTGGGTTAGTCCATTTTCAACCCAATTTGGGTTATTTTTAACCCAGCATTTTTTAGAGTGTATACACATATGAATTGATACTGAATCAAGATCGAAATCGATATTTGTGCCAATCACCAACCCCATATACCCATTCTGCAATACACAGGCATGAGACTCAGCAGCAGTAGTGTTATCAGCAGTGAGGGCTAAGCCCCCCAAGGGTGAAATCCTAGAACCACTCCTGCTAATGAGGTTTAATGTGAGTTATGTTGGCAGTAGACATGATGCAGCTTATATAGCACTTTCTGTACTAGTTATACTTGGAAATCTTGAAAGAGTTTTATGCAAAGTTTACATTAAAGAAGTTTAGTGATGTGTAATTCATTACAGCACAGTGCCGTCTTTCACTGCGGTGTGAGATAACTCTTATCCTGAGGCATCTGTGCACAGAATGATGGAACATGCTCAGTGGTGAAATAGATTAACAATTAATTTGCATTAATAATTAAAACACAATTAAACAGGGAACTGTACATGTCATTGGTTATAGAGTGTGTTGATTTAGCAAAGTCCAGCCGAACACCTCAAGAGTGATTAGATACACACCAGTGTTTTTATATAGTTTTAACCCCTTCCCATGCAACCTTCATTTTGGGAAGGGGGGCGTAAATGACACACACAAAATAAATTAAAACGTTGCTGCTCATAAGTCATTCTGAATAGACACAACCAACATATATTTAGAAAGTCAACACTTGAGTTTACAGTTCAAGACTTGGATGTATAAGAACAAATACAAGCAAGAATATTATTTTTTAAATGTATAAAAATATGATGTGGCTGCGTTGTAGCCGAAGCAACTCATGCTTCATTTCAAATCTGAAGATGTTATCGCTGAAACTATTCATTTTATGAAACATTTTCTAAAGCCCCGTTTCCACCGAAATGACCCGGAACAATTTGTACCAGTAACTTTTTTTACAGGAACTTTTTTCCCCCAGAACTATCTGTGTTTCCACTGCGGTCTAAAGTACGTGAAGATTAGGCAAATTAGTCTGGAGACGTGGGACTGCGTGCGATGGACAGTAATCATTTTTGTGCTACACCAGCCGCGTTTCCATTACAGATTTGCGCAAAACTTTTGCGATATTTTCTAAAAGTCGAAGTGCGAAATGACGGCGTTTCCATTAACTGATGTTATGCGACTAAAACATTTTTTTTTCCTCTCAAAAATGATGCTACGTATGTTGTTAGGTTTATATCCCTGCCACTGCACGCCATTATTTTTAATGGAAAGAGACGTGTGTGTTATCCAAGCACTGATGGCAAGGAAAGCACCTTATTCTTGAGGTGTTTCTCCCTCAGATCTGCTTCAAGCTCTTGATAAATTGTGGCACTTTATATTCTATTGTTTTTTATGAGTTTAATAAAGAACTCTGTGTCATCTTCTGTTCAAACATACCATCATCTGTAAAGAATGATCGACTTTTACATAAGTACGCCAGGTTATTGTGACGCATTGCCACATACAGAGAAGAGCGAAAAGTTTGAATTTGCATGGTGGTAACTCAAAAGTTTTTTTTTTTTTTACCACTTTTGGCCTTATTTTGGCTTAGAATTTCATTTGTTGGAAATATAAACTGAATTCAGAAATGCTTCTGAAATGAAAAAACTTTGCGTTTAATAAACAAAATATATTTTTTAAATGAAGACAATGTTTGGTGAGGAGTGCAAAATAATCTGTTCCCTGAGTCCACGGCCTTTGTTGTTATTGTGAGTGTACACAAATAAAAGAAGACCGTTTACTGTTTATAATTATATCTTGCACTTATCTGTATGGATAAAAATGACAGTACCTATTGTGAGTTGTTTCCGCTGTCATAAAGGGAAGAAAATCCACCAGAAGGCACGGACGACGAAAATGCAGCCTGTTTAGTTTCATAGTTAGGCTGTGTTTAAATATTATCATTTTTTTATTTCATATGTTGATTATGAAAAGTGAGCAGCATGAGTAAGGAACATAATCAGATGCGCATATGTCTGGGGACATGGATTTTGAGCACTTCATTGAATTTTGCTTTCTAGGAAGTCTTTCTTTAAAATAAATGTTGTATTGTATAAAGTTTATCTAAATTTTTATCAATGTTTAATCAACTATTTGGCTGTATATTTAATAAATAAGAAGCAAACCAAGATTGTCGGGAATGGATTGACGTGCGTACCTGGGCTGTTTCCGCGGCCTTTGAGTAAGGCTGAAACCATAGTGTCTTTCTGTTTTTATACATTTCTTGAATGTCTTAATTACAGTAGGCATGTAGATGGTTATGATATGTGTGGCTGCACCCGGGTCTGTCATTACTAGGTTAAAGTTACACCCCTGTCCTCATTAGTCGTTTTAACGACATAAGATCTCGTTATTACGACATAGCCTACTTGAGTGGAAAAAAATAATATGTAGGCCCTATGAGGGAGCAATGCGTGACTGTACCAGGTGACCTGTCAATGCGAAAAAAAATGTTTCCATTGCAGTTTTGCAAAAATTTCCTCTTTCGAATAGCCTGAAAAACCACCTCATGCGAGCGTAAAAACTTTTTTGCGATTATATGGGAGTTTTTGCGAAATTGACGCGTTACCATTGGGCGTATTTTCAATTCGCAATTTAAATTTGCGCAATTTGAAAGGGTAATGGAAACGCGGCTACAGTCTGCAACAATAACAAGTATGAAGGAGATTCAAGCAGCGCTGCTTTTGCTGGTTATGTATTGTTTACTAAAGAGGTCATTAACAAAATGGCGGAAAAGAGACGAGCACTGATACTGAAGCGTATTCTGAAAGCTAGATTTAAAATTAGACAACGTATGTTATCATCAGCTATTACGGACATTGACCGTGAAATGGCTGAGATGAACGCGCGCCATCGGACAGAAAGAGCAAGACTGATATTTACTGAACGCAGAACGAACCTCGCAAGACTTTTAAAAATGCCGGTTGAATTCAAATCTGCGTGAGCTCAACCAATCAGCATGTTCAGTGCACAAGTTGCGAAAGTTCCTGAACTTTGAGAAAGTACTACCTCGCGAGCAGGGACTCTCGGAGGGGGAAATATTTACCCGGAACTTAATTTAGACCCTGCGGTCTAAACACACCGTGTACAAGCCCAGAGTTCCTGGGGAAAGTTCCTGCAGTGGAAACGTGGCATAAGACCATGTCATGTGGGATTTTAGTGAAGGCTAATTGTCACAGTTGGTTTTGTTTGTTTCATGTCTTTTATTTTAAAGTTTATTATCATAGTCATGTTTTTTTCGGTTCTTGTCATGTGACATCCTTGCCCTTGTGTTCATGTGCTTCCCTAGTTTCATGTGTCTTGTTCTGATTGGTTCCCTTGTCTATGTGTCATGTTCTCATTGGTTGGTCTAGTCATGTGTCCATAGTTCTCATTGGTTCATTGTCTTGTCATGTGGTTCTGGCTGTTCATTGGTTGTCATAGTCATGTGCTCCCCTAGTCTCTGTTTATTATGGGGCGGCAGTGGCTCAGTGGTCGGTGGTTCGATCCCCGGTTCCACCTGACCAAGTGTTGAGGTGTCCATGAGCAAGACGCCTAACCCCAGCTGCTCCCGACGAGCTGATGGAGTTTTGCATGGCTGACACCGCCATCGGTGTATGAATGGGTGAATATGAGGCAATGTGTAAAGCGCTTTGGATGGCCATGGGTCTGTTGAAAGCGCTATATAAATGCAGTCCATTTACCATGTGTATATATTAGGGGTGTGACGAGACACTTATCTCACGAGACGAGACACGAGATTGGGTTCACGAGAACAAGACGAGATGAGATTTTTACATAGTATTTTTAAGAAATCCTCATTGATGAAATACATGACTAGAAAAATTGTTTCCAGGTGAATCTGAAGTGCTTTAACTCGTCTTCTTGTAATGAATGTCATTTCAGTTCTACATTCTGAATATCAATTATGGACCCACTTTATATTAGGTGGCCTTAACTACTATGTACTAACATTTTAATTAATAATTTGATACATTGCACTTATTGTGTACATACATGTTTTTACATTGTACTTAAAATACCTGCATGTAATTACATCTGTAATTAATTTCTGTAGTTACATTTGTAATTACACAGTTGACACTTCCCTTACACCAAACCCTACCCTTAAACTTACCCATACCACCACACCTGTCCCTAACACTACCCTTAAACTTACCCATACCACCACACCTGTCCCTAACACTACCCTTAAACTTACCCATACCACCACACCTGTCCCTAACACTACCCTTAAACTTACCCATACCACCACACCTGTCCCTAACCCTACCCTTAAACTTACCCATACCACCACACCTGTCCCTAACCCTACCCTTAAATTGACCCATACCACCACACCTGTCCCTAACCCTACCCTTAAACTTACCCATACCACCACACCTGTCCCTAACCCTACCCTTAAATTGACCCATACCACCACACCTGTCCCTAACCCTACCCTTAAACTTACCCATACCACCACACCTGTCCCTAACCCTACCCTTAAATTGACCCATACCACCACACCTGTCCCTAACCCTACCCTTAAACTTACCCACACCACCACACCTGTCCCTAACACTACCCTTAAACTTACCCACACCACCACACCTGTCCCTAACACTACCCTTAAACTTACCCATACCACCACACCTGTCCCTAACCCTACCCTTAAATTGACCCATACCACCACACCTGTCCCTAACCCTACCCTTAAACTTACCCACACCACCACACCTGTCCCTAACACTACCCTTAAACTTACCCACACCACCACACCTGTTCCTAACACTACCCTTAAACTTACCCATACCACCACACCTGTCCCTAACCCTACCCTTAAATTGACCCATACCACCACACCTGTCCCTAACACTACCCTTAAACTTACCCACACCACCACACCTGTCCCTAACCCTACCCTTAAACTTACCCACACCACCACACCTGTCCCTAACCCTACCCTTAAATTGACCCATACCACCACACCTGTCCCTAACCCTACCCTTAAACTTACTCATCCCACCACACCTGTCCCTAACCCTACCCTTAAACTTACCCATACCACCACACCTGTCCCTAACACTACCCCTAAACTTACCCATACCACCACACCTGTCCCTAACCCTACCATTAAACTTACCCATACCACCACACCTGTCCTTAACACTACCCTTAAACTTACCCATACCACCACACCTGTCCCTAACACTACCCTTAAACTTACCCATACCACCACACCTGTCCCTAACACTACCCCTAAACTTACCCATACCACCACACCTGTCCCTAACCCTACCATTAAACTTACCCATACCACCACACCTGTCCCTAACACTACCCTTAAACTTACCCATACCACCACACCTGTCCCTAACCCTACCCTTAAACTTACTCATCCCACCACACCTGTCCCTAACCCTACCCTTAAACTTACCCATACCACCACACCTGTCCCTAACACTACCCCTAAACTTACCCATACCACCACACCTGTCCCTAACCCTACCATTAAACTTACCCATACCACCACACCTGTCCTTAACACTACCCTTAAACTTACTCATCCCACCACACCTGTCCCTAACCCTACCATTAAACTTACCCATACCACCACACCTGTCCTTAACACTACCCCTAAACTTACCCATACCACCACACCTGTCCCTAACCCTACCATTAAACTTACCCATACCACCACACCTGTCCTTAACACTACCCTTAAACTTACCCATACCACCACACCTGTCCCTAACACTACCCTTAAACTTACCCATACCACCACACCTGTCCCTAACACTACCCCTAAACTTACCCATACCACCACACCTGTCCCTAACCCTACCATTAAACTTACCCATACCACCACACCTGTCCCTAACACTACCCTTAAACTTACCCATACCACCACACCTGTCCCTAACCCTACCCTTAAACTTACTCATCCCACCACACCTGTCCCTAACCCTACCCTTAAACTTACCCACACCACCACACCTGTCCCTAACCCTACCCTTAAATTGACCCACACCACCACACCTGTCCCTAACCCTACCCTTAAACTGACCCATACCACCACACCTGTCCCTAACCCTACCCTTAAACTGACCCATACCAACCCATACACGAAGAACGGGACCTTTAATTTTGCGAGCGTGCATACTCTGTGAATAGGGAGCGGTGGTGCTGAACGCACATTTTAAAATATAAGTCTGACGCTTCTGCCACGCAACAAATTCTTTGCCACTGTGCAATCCACAAACATGTAACACACACTCGTACACACGCTCAATGCGAGCGCTTCACTAACACGTAACACACACTCATAACACACTTGGTTTTAGTTATATACAAAGCAAAACTAGAGTGGAGGCGTAATGTAAATGTAGCGTTGGCATATTCTATCCTAACTTCACCCTCACGCCCTGTCATGACAATATGACATGAGACAGCTTTTCACCTCAACGGGAAATCTCGTCACAGTTTAGTCTCGCGAGATCTCGTCACACCCCTAGTATATATAGTCCTCATGTTTGCCTTGTCAGTTGGTCGAGTATTGTTTCCTGTAAACCGCTGTTGGTGAGTTATTTCAAGTCAAGTCATCGTTGAATTCTGTATATTTTGTAAGCTCCCTTGACCCTGATACACTCATAGAGCTGCACAATAACACCCCTCGTCCACGTCAAAATGCTTATTTTGAGGTAGGAAAAAAAAGACATGAGTGCCATTCAGTTGGAACACAAATGAAAAGCTAGCAAAAGTGGAAACAAGTGATTTCCATAATTCTTCAGGCTCTTTACAAAGCTTTGAGTTCCAAGATGGACATTACATTAATCATTTTACACAATCTGCCTCCCATTTTGCCCACTTGTACGATGCTCTATAATTATGTACTTTGCTAGTGATGGGAAGTATTGTATTGAAATTCATTTAAATCTCTTTTGACGTCTTGCTCTTCTCAGAAATACAGAATGTTTTGAATGTCGTAAAAAAGTTGAGAGAAAATGGTCCCAAACTTTTCTTCTGTAGTGCAAATGCTTGTGGATAATATTAGCTCAAAAAGCATAGCATACGCATTTAAAAAAACAGAAATAGCATACCGCCCATGCACCGTGGCATACTATTATCAACATACTATGCTTTGATATCATTAATCCTAATCTCACGATCGATGTAGTTCAGGAAGCATGTGGAAAAACAGATTAGACGAATCCAGCAGTTCTTTATTGTCCGGCGAGAGGTCGTCTTTAGCCTTACTGACATTTACTTAATGAGAGCAGACATGCCAGAGAGCAGATCTATTTTCCAGCAGTCATGTGTGGAGGAGGTGAGAATCCTTGTCTATACCCTGCCACTGTCTTTCTAATAATGGACAGACTTATCCTGCAAAGAAACCATTTAAACTGAAAGCTCATTGACAGTCTGTGGTCGTATTGATGTTGCCCCGTGTATCGGTTCCTCATTAATTCCTAAGATATTCTTGCATGTCAAAGTGATCTAATCATTACAAAAAATGATACAGTGTTATTTTGCACAGCCATTTCTTTGTCTTGCAGTGTGAATATTGAGTACATCATGCATACATGTTATTTTGCATTTAAATACTTCAATATGCACACTAAATGTGCATTTGCAATGCATTCTCAGCCCTTGCACTTCATATATTTTGACCTCCTTGATTGATGTATTTAGTGTATATTTATAATGCCTATTTTTCTCTTTTCGAGTGTAGCATCAAGGTTTTTTTTATATATATAACTAACAAAACTGTGTGAGGTCTCTCTGAATATTCTGAGCTCATCTGAACTCTAGTAACCGAATATGCAAGTTTAATACTGTCTCATTTAAGTTCTTTTCAAGCATGTTTCATTAAATTTAAAAAAATGCATAATTTCTGAAAGGCTGCTCTGATTTTCTCCAACTCTGTTTACTGCTGCTAAAGATATTCTGTGACATCCTTTGCTTAAAGGGATAGTTTTAACCGATTTAAGCTTTAAGCAAGACAATTCTGCCATCATTTATTTACCCTTGTGTCATTTTTTTGTCCATCCATATGTCCATATTTGACTTTAGGGTGAATAAATGATGACAGCATTTTTATTCTGGGGAGAAATATTCCTTTAATAATGTATTTATTCATGAACATGTGTATGGGGATTCTGGTCTTATGTGAATTTTATTATTCTGAAAAAAGAGGCCGACTAAAATATATTTCTTAGTCATCCTACGCTTTTGACCTCAGCAAAAAGGCCAAACATGCAAGAACCACATTCATCAAAGAACAAAGAGACTTCAAAAATAAAAACCGACATTTATGACCGGTTTCACAAGGTTTAAGCATAGACTGTCAAAAAAATATGGATGTAGTGTCCTTGACGTCTCCCATAGGATTCTAAAGAGTAGTTTTGAAGCGTAAAGTCAGGTCGAGCTGGCCGTCGCCATCTTGTCACTCCTGAATAACAGAAAATGGGCAAAGAGGCAGGACGTGGGCGGAGCTGAGGGGATGACTAACAGACAGCAGACAAACGGCAATCCACCTGTCACTCTAATATCTTAAATACATATCTTAAAGGGGTGGTTGGTTATGATTTGACTTGTTTAACTTTAGTTAGTGTGTAATGTCGTTGTTTGAACACAAACAACATCTGCCAAGTTACGATGCTCTAAGTTCAAAGCAAAGGGAGATATTTTCTTTTAATGAAATCGCATTTTAAGGACTACGACAAACTTCTTCAAAAGCTTCTTCATAGGTTAGTGACATTACTAACTCGCTCAAGCGATCACATTTATTGCAGTACAGTACGAACACAAATGCTATAGCATATCATCAAAGCAAGATGACAAGAAATTATAAATGTAATTAAGCTCCATGCAGTGTATATTCTTCTCACACAAGCGATTTATTGATTATCATACATAAACTCACCAACTATCCCTTCAGAAACGCCCTGTCTCATTCTACATGTTGTCACTTCTTCTTGAGTCTCTTCATCATTGTCCGACTCCGGTTTGAGCATAAAAGGCTGAACAGTTTTGGACATTTTCATTGCGTGTCTGTGTGAGGTAATCAGAGCTGCTAACCAAGCTCTTCTAGAAAGGGGGCGGGGAGCAGCTGCTCATTTGCATTTAAAGGGACACACACAAAAATGGCAAGTTTTTACTCACCCTCAAAAAGTGACAATTTTAACATGCTATACAATGATCTGTGGGGTATTTTGAGCTAAAACTTCACATACACACTTTGGGGACATCAGAGACTTATTTTACATCTTGTAAAAAGAGGCATTATGACCCCTTTAACCCTCGTGCATTGTTCGATTTCTGGTTACACTCGTTATGGTCCGAGTCAAATTGACCCTAATTGGATTCAATACAATTTCCCAAAAATCACATTGTGAAAAACACATACAATCAGGTACGAACAATTCACTTATAATATCAATACTTTTCACACATCACAAAGAATAAATATCTGAATTTACAATTTATAAAAATACTTTTAACCACTATTTTTAAGATTGGTAATTGGAACATTTGCCTTTATACATTTAGAACAATAATATCTTAGTCTAAACCTAAAGTAATCTTGACAAACTATATAGCATTTTAAAGCTTTCAGACTCTAATTTTCATATTTGGTGACTGATTTTCAAAAGAGATGACAGAGCAGTAGATAAATAGCGATAGATTTGTCATTTGTGATGCGGTGCCAAACTATAACGCGCGCTCTAACTCTTTCCATATGTTTTTTTATATGCATTTTAGAGATTGAATTCAAATCAAATATTAACATTACTGCCCAAACTACTTCTGAATAGGATGTCTACTTCATAGATATTTTGAAAAGTATGAAAATATAACGTTCAGAACACTCAAACCATATATGGAAACCGAAGAGTCTACATGTCATCTAGTGGAAAACGATGGTACTGCGCACAAAAACATTTTTTTTTTTTAGATATCAACCTAAAATTTGGCACAGAATTTGTTCAGATATTTAGCTTTGATTTTCTTGAGGTTTTGGAATTGAACATGTTTTGTAAAATGTATATTTTATATAAAATATACATATATATGTTCATGGGCGTCGGAAGCAAAACAAATGTGGGTGGGTCCTCAGAGTAGATGCCAATTACATTAAGTACAAATATACCGCTTTGCTTGCTAAACGTATAGTTCGGAAAGACAAAATTACGGAAATTGCTATATTATTGAGAGCGGCAGTAGTGTAGGGGTAAGACGTACGGCGTCTAGTTTTGACACAAATTGACCCGCGGTTCGAGTCCGCCTTTCGCCGAATTCAATCCTCTCCCTTTTCCCATCACATATCAGATCGGAAAGGCATTTATTTTCAATAAAAATGAAGAAAATATTAGAAAAGTGGAAATAAAGCGTCTAACGTGTTTAATAATAAGTGTTTATCGATTAGGGGTAGGTAAACAGACATGTGCTGAGTGTTAGAGACGATAAAAGTGAGTGGGTCCAATATCATTGATCGTAAAAAGTGGGTGGGTCTTGTCCCACACACATACAATGGTTCCGACGCCCATGTATATGTTATATATTTTACATGTTCATAAACTTCTATAATTTGTTTTAAACTGTACTATTACGACTTATACAGTGATGGCTGATTTCAAAACACTGCTTCATGAAGTTGTTAATCTCAGCAAGACACTGGCACTTCAGGACTAGAGTTGAAGAGCTCTGACAAACAACAAAGTGTTTTGTATTTTGTGTCTGTACAGTTGCTTTTGAATAGCTGTCCTATATTGGTCAAACTGACCCACAAACAGCAAGAGTGTATAACATTTTGATATGCACATTTCACAACGCATCAGCATATTGAAACTTTGCAAGGCAAGGCAATTTATTTATAAAGCACATTTAAAACAGCTGCAGCTGACCAAAGTGCGGTACAATCTATCACTAAATACAAAGAAGTACAAAAACTTAAAAAACTGAATATATTATAATATATAACTAAAAAATGTATTTCAAATTACATTGATTCAAAAGCAAGAGAAAAAAGATGTGGCTTTAGTGCAGATTTAAAACTTTCAACATCGGAGGAAAGCCTAATGTGGACCGGCAGATCATTCCACAGCCGTGGGGCCGCAACAGAAAAAGCACGATCACCTTTTAATTTCAAACGTGACCGCGGCACGGTCAACATCAACCTGTTAAAAGACCTTAAGGGCCTAGAGCATTTCCGGACTAAGAGCAAATCTGTGATGTACTGTGGCGCCTGGCCGTTTAATCCCTTATATACATATAATAAAACCTAAAAAATAATACGGTATTCAACCGGCAGCCAGTGAAGTGAAGCTAAAACAGGCGAAATGTGTTCCCTCTTCCGTGTCCCAGTAAGAAGTCTGGCAGCAGCATTTTGTACCAATTGCAGCCGTGATAACGAAGATTTTGCCACACCAAGGTATAATGAGCTACAGTAATCAAGCCTGGAGGAAATAAAAGCATGAATCACTGTCTCCAAATCTTTTGGTGATAAAAACGCTTTCAATTTTGCAATAGATCTCAGTTGATAAAAGCTACTCTTCACTACGGAATTGATTTGCTTATCGAACTTAAGGTTGTCACTCCCAAATTTTTTGCATGACCATGAGAGTTTACAGATAAAGGACCCAAATGGTCATCTATCTGTAAAATAGAATCTGGTGGTCCGAAAACTACAATTTCAGTTTTGGAGTCATTCAATGTTAAAAAATTAGCTGCCAGCCAGCATCTTACCTCAGCAAGACAGTTCAACAGAGCGTGTGTATCAAAGCTATCCTCATGTTTCAAAGGGAAGTACACCTGGGTATCATCTGCGTAAAAGTGGTAAGGAATGTTATGCTTTCTAAAAAATTGAGCCTAAAGGGAGCAAGTACAGTGAAAACGGTAGCGGGCCCAAAATAGATCCCTGTGGTACACCACAAGTTAATGGTACAGAAGAGGAGGAAAAGTTTGCAACCTCCACAGAAAATGTTCAGAGAGATAGGATTTGAACCAATTCAATGCGGTGCCTTGAACTCCTATACACCCACTCAACCGTTCAAGCAAGATAGCATGATCAATAGTGTCAAAAGCTGCACTAAGGTCCAAAAGGACCAAAATAGCACAGTTTCCTGAATCCAAAACAATCAAAAGATCATTCAACACCTTCAACAAAGCTGACTCTGTGCTATGATATTTTCTAAAACCAGACTGAAAATTGTCTAATAAATTATTCTCACTTAAAAATAAAGTCAATTTATGAAGGACAACTTTTTCCATTACTTTTGATAAGAATGGTAATTTTGAGATTGGACGGTAGTTCTCCAAAATGTATGGGTCTGAACTGATCTTTTTACGAAGTGGATTCACTACTGCATGTTTCAAAATTGGTGGAACAATGCCTTGAGATAGGCTACTATTTATTATTGTTAAAACAAAAGGTTCAACGACACCCAGCACTTCCCTAAGAAGACGAGGAGGCATCACATCCAAGGAGCAAGAGGAGTGCTTCATTGTATGGAGAACATCCATAAGAAAGGAAGAGAAAAATAGGCTCAAACTCAGTTAAGCAGGCTGAACATGGGTCAATAACGGATTAATTCAAATCAAATTTGGGGATTGATGATCGAATAGTATTTATTTTACACACAAGAAACTTCAGGAAGTTCTCACAGATTGTAGGTGTGGCATCAGGGAAAGAAAGCATAGTGGGATTACATTATGTATTGTGCTGAACAAAACCTTTGGGCTATGTGAATGCTTTTAATATCAAATTAGAAAAATATTTTTCTCTTGCAGCCTTAACAGAGCGCTGGCAATCCTTGCATGCAATCCTCTACAATTTGCATGCATGTTAATGACCCTAAATCAGAAAAGGTCACACAATTTCAAGAAAAACAATGTAGGTTAGATAGTATTTCATATAGATTGAAAAAAGAAAGTATAGCTCATTTTTACCATTTGTGGCATACAAAAAATAGTTCTGTATTGAAATAAATGGGGAAAGCAATTTTTTTAGCTTCATAGGTTAGTAAAAAACTAAAATAATAAAATATAACAAAGTAATGTTATTATTTTGGGTCTCTACAATTGCCTTAGAACATTAAAATATGCGGGTCAAATTGACCCGTGAACATCACGAACGTAACAGTACTTTTGTGTGTATATGTCAAAACACATCAGCGTGTTGAAACTTTGCATGCATGTTCATGACCCTAAATGGGAAAAAGTCACAAAATTTAAAGAAAAAAAAACATAGGTTAACTGATATGTCTGACAACTTAAAAATCAAAATGGGTCAAATTGACTCGCAACATAACACAAGGGTTAAAATATGTCAATGCAATCGTTTTTTTTCACATGTGTAAAAGCTACGTAAATGTCCTAATTTAACTTAAGTCCTCTGGGTTAATCTAAGGCCTGTCTGTGAAACCAGACCTTAACCATTCACTGCTTTTTGTAATTTGTAGCAGTTTTTTTTATCTCTTAATCTCTGCCTCTTTTGTACCTTGTCTGTACTGTCTAAAAATGCCATTTTTATGGATGGTCAGCTCTTCAGATTAATATTATTCTGCAACGCTTATCAACATTCTGATCACTCTCTGAGTGAATTCATTTCACATGCCAAAATAAATAAATTGCAGAGTGTTCGATTTATCATAGGCAATGAGATAAACGGGGTACGTATTTTTCTTTTTTTTCTCTTTCTTGGTATAAAAACATGTCTAAATAAATAGAGCTATCTGCTATCAGGAACATCATGTGTTGGTATGGATGAAGAAACCCAGGTGATGATAGACAGCCGTGAAAGAGTTTGATGTGAAATCCAAGCTAATTTTGTGGTTTTCTTTCCAAATTGTTCTGTTACATGTAAAAAGAAAATGATGCATTTTGGCTGTTGTTCAGCTGAAGTCAGTTCAGTATTGATTCAGATCCGTTGAAAAGATCATCAATTATTCAATTAATTTCATTAGTAAAGCAATTCTGCAAAAATGACGTCCAACTCAGTTCAGTTCAGATCAATAATATTGCTGAATAATAAATGTCCCCAAACTGAGCAAGCCAGAGGCGACAGTGGCAAGGAACCCAAAATCCATCAGGTGACAGAATGGAGGAAAAAAACCTGGGAAGTTGTTCAGTTCCCCTCTGGCCAACGAA
Organism: Romanogobio albipinnatus; assembly: GCA_023566225.1. Taxonomy (NCBI): domain Eukaryota; kingdom Metazoa; phylum Chordata; class Actinopteri; order Cypriniformes; family Gobionidae; genus Romanogobio; species Romanogobio albipinnatus. Next base: position 52,336,407 of record CM042253.1, read on the forward strand.
CGAACACGGTGTGATTATGATTCAGGCTGGATCACAAATCAGAATTCAGATTGGGACGGGTAGCCTTCAAATATTCATCCAGTTCCTTTTGCTTGAAGATCGATTCATCACGGCGGTATGGAGCCGAAGCTGGCCATAGGGTCAGTGTGGAGGACCTGTCTGGTTCTTGTGGTCTCTGCTGAGGATCTGTGCCAATAGGGGCTTTCGTACCAGATAGTTATAGGAACTAACCACCAGGGTGGTTCCCCGAGAACTAAAAGTCCCCCTCAGGCCATTTTCCTGGTTGCATTCCCACCGCCATTAGGAACTCTGAAGTGGTGTAAACAGTGCTTGTTGTGACTTTTATTTTGACGCCGCTGAGCCTGAGGTACACAGCCCTCACATTCTCAGTCTTCATTAGTTCTAGTCGCCAGCTGAGCAGAAATACATAATCATGTTTCGCTTGGAACCTTAAAAGTTGGGTTGGATTTTTTCTGTAGTGTAAAGGTTGAGAGGTCCATCTATCACTGTTTTCGATGTTCATAGAGTTCGTTTCTGGAGTAAATGAAGAGTTCAGATGCAAAAAAAACATCTAATACCCCTTTTCCACATTTTTCAATAAGCTTACAATAAGCTCTGAACCAGGAAAAGTGGTTCTTAAGTAGCACCGAAACACTGCTGGTCTAGAAGTAAGAACCGCTGGGGTTACCGTGACCAACAAGACCAACACAAACTTGCGACCGCCATTTTTGAAATAGCAGCTAATGGAGCTAAACGCTGCTCGATTGTAATCTCCGTCTATACAGATTACGGCGAGCTGCACGACTGCGCTGGATTCGCTGTGTTTTGATGACGATGACGGATCGTAAAGCCATGAGCATCAATAGTGACGCAACGTTCGCCATTGTTGATGGAAGGCTTGCTCGAGATGCATCGCCGCTGTGCAGACTGATCGCCGTATGACATCAAATACAGCGAGAGAAAGATGAGACGTATACAGGGACGTAAGACTGGCTCTGTGGCGGCTCTCTAGCCCGTGGAAAGGCAAACCGGTTCTTAAGGTGCGTTCACACCGGACGCGATTCGCGCGAGTGATTTACATGTTAAGTCAATGCAGAGACGCGGAATGGCATTCTGCGGCGCGATTCGCGCGATTGAGGCGGCGCGAATCACGCGAATTGAGCGTTTTGAACGCGCGATTCGCGCAAGTTGAAAAATCGGAACTCTGGCGGATATTTCGCGCCGCGTTAACCAATCACGAGCTTGCTCTAGTAGTGACGCATTTACAAGCGGAGGCAGAAATCCGAACAACAATGGAGGACAAGATAATCGTGGCTGCATGTGGATACCCGGAGCTGTATGATACATCATCCTATCACTACAGGAACAGGAATAAAAGGAATAAAGGAATAAAAAGGATCTTGCTTGGAAGAAAGTGAGTTATTGTGAGCCATTGTGAGCCAAGTGAGCCATTTCACAACGAGACAGGAGCAGAAAAAAAGAGCCAGAGCCAGCGGCAAATGTGAGAAGGACTAGCCGAGGAAAGGCGGGTCTCGCCGGGTAAACGAGCGCGGAATGTCACTGATCCCCTGGATCTCACAACTCCGAAAACGCAAGATAAAATGCTCAAATAGGCACTCTTTTTATAAATTAACCACAGATTTGAGCTTTAAACAACTATATTATCGCCTGAAAAAGTCTTTAAACTACGTTTTGTCACACATTAATAGTAGTATTTTTTACAAAAAAGACGTCAAGTGACCGAGACGAGCTGGCTCATATAGGCTCATATAGAAGCCCCTCCCATGACGCAAATTCGTGTCTGTTGTATAGTTGTCACACGCGAATTTCACGCGCGAATGAAGCGAGTAAACTCAAAGTGTTCAAGCGTCCACCTTCGCACGAATCGCGTCCGGTGTGAACGCCACATTAGAGCGCTCGTCAGTCGAACCATCTCCGAACCGGCTCTAGCACTAGCACTGAACGGTTCATGCTGGTGGAAAAGGGGTATAAGTCTGACATGTTTTATTTTAAATCATATGTTTAGGTTTAGTAAATTGGTATTTGACCAGTCTTTTGCTGCAAAACCAGTCCATGTGTGCTTTGTTTTGCCAAAAAAAACAAACAAAGTCCACCTCTTTGGACAACAAGACATAGTAAACAGTTGCAAAATCACTAAAGATGCAACTGGAAACATTGCAAATGATGAAAGCAGAATTCAAAATGTAACAATGAAGAAACTGATCCACACTGGAGGAGGAGCTGCAATGCAAGAGTTTTACATTACATTTTTGACATTAATGTAGTGAATATTTACGAGTAATCATTTGAAGCGTATTGTATGTTTGATACACAGCAAAAATAGCCTGCATTTGACTGAAATTACAGAATGGGCAGAAAGGGGACTATCTGGAATGTGCATATGATGTTGGCTTTAATAAGATTTTCCCAATAAATAGGCAAGAATAAACCTGGTGTCCTCCATGATTCCTGTTCATTCAGACAAAAAAGCACTTGAATGCTACAAGCTCGTAATCACGACTTCTAAAGTGGGAATTAGCAATTTCTAATAGCACGTGAGGGCAGCATTAGACCCTACTCTGAAGAAGGAGCTATTTTAGTTCCCCCAAAAATAGTTCCTAGACCTAAAATCGTTCCTAGTTCCTGCATTGCAAACACGGCAAAATCCGCCAATAGTTCTAGGAGGTTTCCGTCATCAGACACACCTGATCCAACTCATCAGCTCATTAGTAGAGACTGCAAGCATAGATATTCATAATAAAGGCTAGATGTCTCGTCCACGCTGCTAGCCACCTGGCGGCCATCTTGTCACAGTCAGCTCGCTCACTCGTAACATTGTGTTTTAATGGTGCATGTACTTTTTAAATAACCATAACTTGCTCAATTTTCAAACTGTTTGGTTTTTTATAAACGTCAGAGATGTAGTTATGACACTGCATTATGAATAATTATTCATAATTTGTTCAAGCATCCATAATTATGGCCACGTTAATAACGTTTGTAAGAAACCAAACCATTTGTAAATCCGTCAAGATTTCAGCGAGACGAGAGTATTTGTGTTCAGATCACTCACCTTACATCAGGAGCCCGCCAGAAAGCTTGCCTGTGACAAGATGGCCGCCGGTGATGACGTTAGAGCCTCCGCCGTAACACATCTAGCCTTTATTATGTATATCTATGACATCAGGTAACACAAAGCCCGCCAGAAAGCTTGCCTGTGACAAGATGGCCGCCGGTGATGATGTATATCTATGACTGCAGACCATCAGTGTGTCTGATGAGGGAGAAATACACAATGTGCAGTGGTGGCGGGTCTCCAGGACAGGATTGAGAACCACTGGTCCAGTAGACATGGTCTCTGCTGACAGGTCCACCGTCTGATCTGGCTGACTATGGTAACCTCGGGATAAAGATGAGACTAATGTTAGCATAGATGCCATTCAAGTATAGGTGTTATAGGAAGTGTTCCCGTTTGACCTAATTTATGCAGCCTAACAATCATTTAAATGAGTTGAATAATAGAAACTGATAATGTGCTATGTGTATGCCAAGTTAAAGAGATGTGTTTTTACTCTAGATTTAAACTGACAGAGTGCGTCTGCTTCCCGCACAAGGCTAGGAAGATTAGAGGTCTGCCTTTATTTTGCAACCATCGTAGTACCCAGAAGTCCCAGTAACATTGTACCAATCGTTTGCTTGTTTTCGGCGTCCTGTGTCCCTACATATATAAACATAAATTCTGCCCGTGGTGCAGAGCTTTGAAAGATATCATGTATATTATATTCATAAATTCCCTGCTTTCTCAGAAAGTGCTTCTTTCAGATCCAGAACATGCTGGGATGCATTATGCAAAAGAATGTGTATATCCACTCCCCTGTGTGCTGAGACGAGTGACCGTAGGCGCTTTATAAAAAAGGATACCAGAGTTGCATTGTCGTCCCTCCTCCACTTCAATATTCAAGAGACTCTGTTAAATAACAGAGCGCTGCATATATTTTCTCATATTTCCTTGCCCCCGAATACATTTCTCCTCAACCTGCCGTCTGCAGATGAGAGATTGATGGACACGCAGAATAGCTTTTCACGGTTGCTGTAGCAATTAGAATATATGCAGGAGACAGACCTGATCTGTGAGTGGCGATGGGCTGTCAGGCGTAAGTAAAGCTGTCGTTGAGCGGCCCGGCCCAGAATGACATGGGCTGCACGGGAGAGGACGCAATGCTTTTCAGAGCAAATACTGATCTGAAACATATATTTATTATTTTCCCCTTTCAAATAAATCCCCTATGTTGTCATGCCATAAATGCCATGGGTACCGTATTTCCTCAAATTAAAGCCGGGGCCTTTATTTACCTGAACTGCAGAAGGTCACCGGCTTTTATTTGAAGCAGGCTTTTATTAGGGGCAGGCCTGTATTTCGAATTCCGTCTATTTGAAAAAAATAATTGTTTTAAATAAACCGTTTTAAATGAAAAGCGATAGCGCAGAGGACAGATATCATCAGGGGCGCGGGAAGTGGGGGGGGGGGGGGGGGGGGTTCAAAGGATTGCAAATGCAATGCAATTTTTTGTTCATTTTATTCATTTTTAGAATTACTAATTTATTTGTAATAAACTTTTTAAGTGGCCCATTAAAAAGTATTATTTATAAGTTGAATTGTGTTTTTAAAACATACATGAGGTCATATTGTGACTGTTGCGGTGTGTGCGTTGAAAGAGCGGTAATATTTCCTCCAGTGGAGATCAAGCGTCTTTCTGGAGATTCTGCTCATTTTCAATTCAATTCAAATTTATTTGTATAGCACTTTTCACAATACACATTGTTTCAAAGCAGCTTTACAGAAAGTGCATTTCATAAATGTACAGTAAAAATGTTCGAAAGACAGGGTTAAAGAAAAATGTTCGAAAAAGTTAATCAATCGTGTATTAATTTAGGCCATAACAACGCTGGCGTTGAGTCGTCTCTTCACAGGCGTGGAGTCGTCTCATCACAGGTGTTGGGGCATCCGAAGTCTCCATGAGCGGCTGGATACAAACCGGAGCTGACGAACTATTTACCTCGGGACTAGTGTCCCGAGATAACAACAGAAAAGCAGATGGGAAATAATTTCCCATCAGCATAGCTGCTGTTCAGAATATTATATTAATGCTTTTGATCTGATTTAACTGTAGAATAAAAGGTAATTATAATGTGAATGCTTGGCTAAAGAGATGCGTCTTTAATCTAGTTTTAAACTGGGACAGCGAGTCTGAACCTCGAACAATATCAGGAAGACTGTTCCAGAGTTTAGGAGCTAAATGTGAAAATGCCCTCCCTCCTTTAGTGGACTTAGATATCCTAGGAATGACCAGAAGCCTAGAGTTTAGTGACCTTAAAGAGCGCGATGGATTGTAGGGCGATAGAAGATCCGTTAGATACACTGGAGCTAAACCATTTAGGGCTTTATAGGTCAGTAGCAATAATTTGTAATTGATACGGAACTTAATAGGTAACCAGTGTAGAGATGATAAAATTGGTGTTATATGATCATATTTTCTTGACCTAGTAAGAACTCTAGCAGCTGCGTTTTGGACTAACTGTAGTTTGTTTATTGAGGATGCAGGACAACCAGCTAATAAAGCATTACAGTAATCTAATCTCGAGGTCATGAATGCATGAACTAACTTTTCTGCATCAGGAATAGATAGCATGTTACGTAGCTTAGCAATGTTTCTAAGATGGAAAAATGCCGTTCTTGTAACATATGAAATATGATTTTCGGATGACAAGTTGCGGTCTAATATAACACCCAGGTCTTTTACTGTAGTGGATAAAGTGACAGGACATCCTTCCAAGGTTTCTGAAGCTCATTCCGCTCAGCGCACCGCCGCTCAACCCAGAACTCCCTTTGTGACATGCTGGATCAAATATAGGCCTATCTGAAATAAATAGTAAGGGCTGCCCCTGACTAAAGTTTTTTTTTTCCTTTTCTAGTAGTTGTTCATTTAAGCCATTGTTCACACGGCACTGTCGCCTCTGCCTCCATGGCATTGTCTGTTAAAGGCTATTTGCTTGTTATTTATTAAATCCGTCCAATTTGGTTGATAAAACATAAATTTAAATTAAGATACAATTTATACAAAACGAAATTCATTTTAAAGAAAGTTTTTTTTGTGATATATTTGTTGTTCTTTCGTGTTTTATTTTATCCAAAGCGACTTACAGTGCCCTTATTACAGGGACAATCCCCCTGGAGCAACATGGAGTAAAGTGCCTTGCTCAAGGACACACTGGTGGAGACCGCTGGGATCGAACCAGCAACCTTCTGCATATCAGTTCCATGGTTTAACCCACTGGACCACCATCTCACAAGTTGTGTTCCTTTAAGCACTTTTTATTTGAATATATATCTCTTTACATAAATATTATTTTCTACTTAAAAAAAACTATAATTTCGTTATTTTTCTAACCCAACTAACGCGTGCACTTTTCTCAATCCGTTATGGAGCTATTCAATTTTGATTTTGCATATTGTTTTTTAAATGTTCGCTTGAGTAGTTCAAATGACCACTTGACAATATTTCAATAACATAATTTATTTTGAAGCCTATGCTGTTTTCTTGTACAAAATAAAATAGTTTAAGTTAAATGCAGAGTAAGATGTGTAAAAAAGACAAGAGGCTAAGAGACTGTCAAGATCATTTGTGTAGCTTTCACAGGCTAACACACGTCACATCTCTCATAGACTACAGTATTTAAAAGAGCAGATATGCATCAGTTATATTCTCAATTTAATTTACAGAGCAATCCCTGCAAAGTGTTTAGGTTAAGTATAGAAGAGAGCAGGATTAGTGTGCGTCGCACTCGCAATGGTCACGATGGTTTCGCTCCTTCGGCATAACCCTACTGTACATTACGCTCAACTTGAATGCACAAGAAATGAAAGGAAATAATTTCCCCCCGGCCTTAATTTGAGACCGGCCTTTATTTGTTCGTGCTGGCCACGCCCCCGGCCACTATCAGAGACCCGGCGTTTAATTGACTACAGGCTTTTATTTGAGGTAATTTAGCTAAAAGTCCGAAAAATGTGCTACTGTATTTATGGTTCCTATTATTTAAAGGGGGTGTAGAATTACGTATAATAACATTTGGATATTTAGAGAGTTTTTTGAAGGTAGGGTAGGTCGTTTTTGGAGAGACTAGCAATAGCAAAGTTTGTTGCGTATGGGGCGGCACAGCCGCTGACCAGTGCCCATGCTGACCCCTGTCCACCGCCCAAAAGCACCAACAGTGGCACGTGAGCATCAGAACTGGACCGCGGAGCAATGGAAGAAGGTGGCCTGGTCTGATGATCACATGTTCTTCTACATCACGTGGATGGCCGGGGCTTACCTGGGGAACACTTTACACGGCATTCCCTGTGGCTGTGGCTCTTTCAGCAGATAATGCGCCACCACAACACACAAATGCTTCAGGAATGCTTTGAGGAGCACAACAACGAGTCCAAATTCCCCAGATCTCAATCCAATCGAGCATCTGTGGGATGTGCTGAACAAACAAGTCCGATCCATGATTCTTCCTTCTACTTCTATTTTATCTTTTAAATTTTACTTTGTAAAAAAGCCTACTGGCTATATCCGTTCAGAAGCTCTTCCGGGTTTGTGGAATTGCACACACAGACCAGCCACTGGTCATGAGCCGGTCACTGAAAACTGAGCAAAACACAGCAAATGACCACTGGATTTACTGAAATAATTTCATTTTTACCAAGGGTTTTCTCAACATTGCAACATAGCATATCCACGTTAATTATTTTTTGAATTATCACTCATTTTCAGTCAGCTATTTAACCACGTGTTAATGTCTTTGGAAGGCTTTTGTCTTTCGAACACATTCAAATGTACAAATTCACGTCATTTTTTATTATTTACATGCAATGCAGGGATTTGTTTGACCTAATACATAACTTGAAGTACCCCCTGAGGTTTTCATTTGTAAGTTTGGTCAATAATAAAATAAAATAATAAATGATTATTAATAATAATAAATAATACATAATATAATTCACAGTGATGTTGGCTAATGGTCACATGACATGAAGGAAAACAAATAAAAGTCGTTTTTATAACTTTTTTTAGTAATGTTTTATTTTTATAGTTTGCATTTTGTTATTATGTAAATTGTTTATGATTTAGTTACTTAATAGCTTTTCAGTAAAGTCAGTTCCATCACAAACCCCAATACGGGAAACCCTGACGTAACGTAATATTTAATGCACTTCTTGTTGATGATAACAAAGAATGTAATATAATTTCTTTCTCTTTGTATTTTATATATTTTTATATCGACAAGATTATTCTACTCAAATCAATGCGAGGAACACGTTACTTCAAAAGTAATCCAAAAGTAATCTGATTACATTACCTTTAAATTATGTAATGTAATGGATTATGTCAGTAGCTAAAAATTGCGTTGTGTAATTTGGAATCAGTAACCGATTACAATTTGTAAGTAATCTACCCAGCACTGAGAACAAGACCTTGCATGTTGAGAATGGTACAGGATGAGTGCAAGAACTAGTGCTCTTGCTTTGGGGTTTGTACACTTTGTGTGAGCAATAATACAGCTTCACTAAAAAGAGTTTATCAGCCATTTCACTCTGAAAAGGTTCTTGTGAAGAGATGTCATCGCACTCCTGTCTTTGAGAGTTATAATAAAGCCATCATTGATTTAACAGGAGTAACAGTCATGAAAGGACTGTTATTTTTACTTTCGGCATCTCTAGCTGCTCCGCTGGTCTTATGACAACACTCCTGTGGAATTCTATCGCAAGCAAATTAAATCTTACATTGCTGGTTGTGTTTGAACTGTCTCCTCTCCTCACACTCCTTTTACTCTGACAACACTTCTCTCCCCTTTCATTTTCTGCACCGTGTGATCAAATTGCTTTTGATGTGACATCATTCTTTCCCGGTGTTATTTACCGGAGTGTCAGCCGGGTCTCTGTAGACATCCTCACGATTCTCTTAGTGCAGAGACTCCGGGAAAATGTTTCCCCGATTGATGTCGTGCGTCTCTTACTGTGGTCACACACGGGAGAGACTCCCATTCAGATGGATTGGCCTCAGACTCGAGTCTTTGCTTTTGATGCTTCAGCCGTTTCCTGGTCAGAGGGGAACGATGGAACCATTGCAAAGAGAATCGACAATCTTTATTTATTACCACACAAGCATGCAGAATTTATTTCAGAAAAGCCGCCATAGAACAACACTGTGATCTTATTAGTCAGTCCACCTTAAAGCTGGGACCGGGATGGGTCTTGTGCATGTTGCCCACTTGGGTCCCACCTATTGGCAAGTGCCATCCTATATGAAATCCATCTGGGCAATTTTCCATACGGAAAATCCCATATAGAGCCCATTTTCAGCCCATTTCATACCCATATGGCCCGCATATATAAATGTTGACTGGGTTAAAGCTGAGATGGAGATGGTTCTTGTGCATGTTGCCCACTTGGGTCACACCTATTGTCAAGTGCCAGCCTATATGAAATCCATCTGGGCAATTTTCCATGCGGAAAATCCCATATAGAGCCCATTTTCAGCCCATTTCATACCCATATGGCCCCCACATATAAATGTTGACTGGGTTAAAGCTGAGATGGAGATGGTTCTTGTGCATGTTGCCCACTTGGGTCACACCTAGTGGCAAGTGCCATCTTATATGAAATCCATCTGGGCAATTAACATGGGGCCATTATGTAACAATCCCATATAGAGCCCATGCATTTTTCAGCCCATTTTAAACCCATATGGCCCCCACATATAAATGTTGTCTGGGTTAAAGCTGAGACCGGGATGGGTTTTGTGCATGTTGCCCACTTGGGTCCCACCTATTGACAAGTGCCATCCTATTTGAAATCCATCTGGGCAATTTTCCATGCGGAAAATCCCATATAGAGCCCATTTTCAGCCCATTTCATACCCATATGGCCCCCACATATAAATGTTGTCTGGGTTAAAGCTGAGATGGAAATGGGTCTTGTGCATGTTGCCCACTTGGGTCACACCGAGTGTCAAGTGCCATCCTATTTGAAATCCATCTGGGCAATTAACATGGGGCCATTATGGAACCCGCGGACAATCCCATATAGAGCCCATGTATTTTTCAGCCCATTTCAAACCCATATGGCCCCCACATATAAATGCTGTCTGGGTTAAATCTGGGACCGAGATGGGTCTTTTGTGTGTTGCCCACTTGGGTCCCACCTATTGGCAAGTGCCATCCTATTTGAAATGCATCTGGGCAATTTTCCATGCGGAAAATCCCATATAGAGCCCATTTTCAGCCCATTTCAAACCCATATGGCCCCCACATATAAATGTTGTCTGGGTTAAATCTGGGACCGAGATGGGTCTTGTGCATGTTGCCCACTTGGGTCACACCTATTGTCAAGTGCCAGCCTATATGAAATCCATCTGGGCAATTTTCCATGCGGAAAATCCCATATAGAGCCCATTTTCAGCCCATTTCATACCCATATGGCCCCCACATATAAATGTTGACTGGGTTAAAGCTGAGATGGAGATTGGTCTTGTGCATGTTGCCCACTTGGGTCACACCTAGTGGCAAGTGCCATCTTATATGAAATCCATCTGGGCAATTAACATGGGGCCATTATGGAACCCGCGGACAATCCCATATAGAGCCCATGCATTTTTCAGCCCATTTCAAACCCATATGGCCCCCACATATAAATGTTGTCTGGGTTAAATCTGGGACCGAGATGGGTCTTTTGTGTGTTGCCCACTTGGGTCCCACCTATTGGCAAGTGCCATCCTATATGAAATCCATCTGGGCAATTAACATGGGGCCATTATGGAACCCGCGGACAATCCCATATAGAGCCCATGCATTTTTCAGCCCATTTCAAACCCATATGGCCCCCACATATAAATGTTGTCTGGGTTAAATCTGGGACCGAGATGGGTCTTGTGCATGTTGCCCACTTGGGTCACACCGAGTGTCAAGTGCCATCCTATATGAAATCCATCTGGGCAATTAACATGGGGCCATTATGTAATCCACGGACAATCCCATATAGAGCCCATGCATTTTTCAGCCCATTTCAAACGCAAATGGCCCCCACATATAAATGTTGTCTGGGTTAAATCTGGGACCGAGATGGGTCTTTTGTGTGTTGCCCACTTGGGTCACACCTATTGGCAAGTGCCATCCTATTTGAAATGCATCTGGGCAATTTTCCATGTGGAAAATCCCATATAGAGCCCATTTTCAGCCCATTTCAAACGCATATGGCCCCCACATATAAATGTTGTCTGGGTTAAATCTGGGACCGAGATGGGTCTTGTGCATGTTGCACTGACACCTAGTGTCAAGTGCCATCCTATATGAAATCCATCTGGGCAATTAACATGGGGCCATTATGTAACCCGCGGACAATCCCATATAGAGCCCAAGATATTTGAAATGCATCTGGGCAATTTTCCATGCGGAAAATCCAATATAGAGCCCATTTTCAGCCCATTTCATACCCATATGGCCCCCACATATAAATGTTGTCTGGGGAGTTGCCTGGTGCCTATAGTTCAAGGGCATAAAGTGACGTAATTATGACGTTGGCGCAAAAAGGGAAAATTCTGTCATGAAACGGGAGCTTCGTGCCCTGGATGTGCATCCCACAAATCTCCATCAACTGCAAGATGCTATCCTATCAATATGGGCCAACATTTCTAAAGAATGCTTTCAGCACCTTGTTGAATCAATGCCACGTAGAATTAAGGCAGTTCTGAAGGCGAAAGGGGGTCAAACACAGTATTAGTGTGGGGTTCCTAATAATCCTTTAGGTGAGTGTATGTGGAAACCTAATAGCAATATGAGCTGGGCTTTGCTGGCACACACTCCTCATCACTGCGGTCACTGTCACACACACTGACCTCTGGGATATTCTCTTTTATTCTGTTCTGAGTGCTTGACCTGTGCAGTCCCGGTTTGGAAGGCAAAATGCTAATTTGTCTCGGTATGTATGTGTAAAGTGTCATTTTGAATGGTTATTTATGTTGATATATTTGTTAAATGTCTGTTTTATTACAATATAAGACAATTCGAAACAAACAGAACAGATATACTAGCAGGGTACAGAAATCAGACTTTATGCAATATGACTCCACTGTTGCATGACGTCCACATATGTGGACAGTTCGTTTTTGGTGTATACAAACAACATTTTACTCTAAATTTTAGTTTTTTAAAATACTAACATATTCCTCATACTTTACTGTACATACTAATATTTTTTTAGCTCAATTTATGTAAACGTTTTTCACAGATATGCCTGGGGCATTTGGCACATGGCTATCGCTGTCAGCCATCTTGGATTAATGATGGCATCAAGCAATGAATATTTGGGATGCAAGACAGTGGCTACTGTAAAAATATTGCTGTCTATCTACTGACACTGCCCTCAAGTGGTTTGGAGAGAATTACCACGATAAATGAACCCTAAGTGGAGTTAAATTAACTGTCCCCAAATGTGGACACCATGCATGAAAGGGTTAATATATCCAGTCAAATATGCATTTTAGTCATTTCTGGTCTTATGAGATCCCTTCCCTTTATTACTCACTCATCCTCCGCCATTCCCAAGTCAAGGGTCGTATATACTGACAAATAGCATATCTTGAAAACTAAAGCCAAACACAATTTTCGTTCTCATTGACTCACTTATTTCAGAGGCATTTTGGTTGTAGACCAGTGTAATTTCAAGCCACGTTTTAAGTTAAGCAAATGACCAATCATGCACACTATAGCATGACTGCTAGCAGGAGACAGCAAAGTATTACTGACCGAATGAGACATTTACAGTCTCTTCACTCACTCAGAGGAATAGACCCCACACAAGGGTGAGGATGGAGGAGAGCAGTTGTGGCTTTCACAGTAGCGTCCCCTTTGCCTTGACCTCGCCCCCAGCATCAGGGTCCAGTATGTGGTGAATCAATAGCGTTCTGCCCTGCCTATGGGCGTCCACACACCCAACACTAAGCTCAGGGTTAATGACTTGTGACACGTTTAATTCCCAGAATGCCCTGCTTTGACTCTCCCGCACGAGGACGGGACCACCATCGGTGATGTGTGCTCTCTGGCTGCTGTTCGTCCGACTGCTCGGACATTAGAAACGGGCCGGACTCGCTCTTTGTCTAGCCCTCGCATTCATTCCGCCGCTTTGGGATTTCAAAGCATACAGTAATTCAATTTCATCGCAGAGCTGCTGTCGCACATTGCTCAATGTGTGGGCGTCCAGACCTACCATATGGATTTGTTTGCTTTAAATGTCAAAGCACAAGTTTCCTCTGAGGGTATATTCTAAACACAGGGACTGTTTCCCATTTCATATTGTTTCCGCATTCTCATTAAGTGTCTTTGCGTGGCTCCAATTAGTGACAGGATTGTCCCTCGACATGCAAAGGCCTTCTGTTTAAATCTCTACCCAGACGAATGGAGGGGAATGTGCTGATTGAGTTCATTACTGACGGGGAAAAAGGCTTGCAGCCTGTCAAACTCCATCACAAGAGGTTAAAGAGCAGGTTATGCGCGTATGCCAACAATTATACAGGTTAATTGATGTTATTGTAAAGCTGCTAATAGGGCTATCAAAATCATTTGACATATATTTGAAAAGGCTAAATACACAATTGCGTGAGTCCTAATTTGTCTGATTTACTATAATTTCATTTATCGGGATTAATGTTAAACTATGCGCCATTTATATCCCACAAATGGGATTGCAATGGTTTCAAATAAATGGGATTATTGGAAAGTCTCCTACAATGCATCCAACTGTGCGCAGATGTGCCAAGATACCAAAGTTTGCTATCAAAAGAAATCTCATTTTGAGTCATCCTTTACATATTGATTTTATAGACTGTCATCCAAAACAAAAAGACTCTATAGGTCGTTTTTTAAGCGCTTTATCACGACCTTTATTTACGTTTTAAAGTCATGCGCCCTCTAGCGGGGGCGTAAAAATACCAATCAACAAGTTGTTACCAATCAAAATGCGTGTTCATTTAAATGCAATTGGCCTCATTCATAAAACACGAGCAGAATTAATGTGTGTGTAAATCGCTGACGTACATTTTCGGATTCACGTTATTTTCAAAAATGTTAGTTTGTACGAAAGAAATGTACACCTGCTCCCGACCACGTGTTCTGATTTAGGCAAACTGACAACATTGCATTTTGATGCTCTATGTACCATAATAATATTTCAAGAGTTGTTGTTTTTTGTCACTGTTCAAGGTCGGGTAATAGGCAGCGCGGGTAAACCGTCACCGGCCGTCCAATCACAGTAGAGGAGGGGCGGGACAAAAACTACACAGACCAATCATCCCACTTGCACACCGACTGAACAACAATAATGGAGAAGTTAATATTGCAATTTTTATATTCAGTAATATTCTTCAAAATGAGATACTAGTGACACAATAATTTAGATATTTAATGTGAATTTTAGATAAAATGTTGCTATTTTAAACAAACCTGTATATAAATATCATTACTGATACATTTAAAAAATGCCATATGTCCACTTAAAACTGCACAACTGTAGAGTAAAAACATTAGGCTATTAAAAAAGTGATATTACATGTGTTTAAAAAAAACGGATATTATTTTTTTTGGTACAAAATCACACTGTCTGTGAACCCAGAACAGCTGCTTGCATATAGTTTCAGGTAAAACTGGAATTAATAAGCGCACATTGGTATTTTACTATGCAATTAAATAAACTGTTCATTCTTTACACTGCAAAAAAATGCTCTTCTTATTTAGTATGTTTGTCTTGTTTCTAGTCCAAATATCTAAAAATTCTTAAATCAAGATGCATTTACTAGTAAAATGACATAATATATTTTTTCTTGTTTTCTGAAAAAACTAAATGAAGTGAGTTTTTTGCTTAAAATAAGCTAAATGATCTGCCAAATGGGGTGAGACAAATAATCTTATTTCTGTTTGGGACAGAAACAAGAAACAAGATTTCAATCAGAAACACGATTATTGTCCTCACCCCTTTGGCAGATCATTCAGCTTGTTTTAAGCAGAAACTCAATTAATCTAAACAAGAAAATATATCTCATGTCATTTTACTTATCTAGTAAATTTTTAGATTAGATTAGATTCAACTTTATTGTCATTACACAAGTACAAGGCAAATAAATGCAGTTTAGGTCTAACCAGAAGTGCAATAGCAGCAAGTGCAGGACATACAACAGTTGCGTAAGTGCAGAACATGGATATGTATTGAATATATATAAATATGTATAAATAGAGAGATGGTTATTAATATAAACAGAACTGAATTTACAGGTGAATATGTACAGTGAATAAATATACAGATGGCTATTACTATAAACAGAATTAACAGGTGAATATGTACTATGAATATAATATACAGATGGATATTACTATAAACAGAATTTTACAGATAGAGGTATACAATAATATGTTAGGCTAATATGAGGAATAGCAGTGGATTAAGGTAGTGCAATAAATTATGGACAGAGCTATCCGAAAGAAAGTGTAAAAGTGCAGTGGAATGTGGTTGCATATTACAGTTAGAAGTACGGTGCAAAATGCAAATGTAAACATTGGTACTGTAAATACAGTCGGCAGTGCAAATGAGCATAATCCAGTTAAGATATGGTGGTGCAGAATGCATAAGTAAACAGTTGTTACTGTAATAAACAGTCGGTAGTGCAAATAACAAAGTAAATGCATCTTGAATTAAGAATTTTTAGATATTTAGACTAGAAACAAGACAAAAATACTAAGTAAGAAGAGCAGTGTATCCCTTATCTTCCCTGCATCAGAGGCTTCTGTCTTTTTGGACTCTACAATTCGGCCATCCGTCATAAATTATCAGGCAACTTTCACTGTGTCTACACCTGGCGCGAGCGGCCAAGCACCCTACAAAATTAAAGCAATCCTGTCTGCGTTAGATGCAGCGAGAGGCGATGCGACAACAAATTCCCAACGTTGAACTGATCGCGCGTTATATTTCTGACGCACTTCAAGTAGCCTAGCCTTGCTCGGCGAGGGGAGATTGATGAGGCGGACCGGGAAGATGCAGGGACTTTATTTGGTAATATTTCGAATTAATATTAATAAAATAGTATCAGTAATACATTTTGGCGCCCATATGGATGAGTGGCGCCCCTAGCATTTGCCCATTCCACCTATATGCCACGGGCCGGCCCTGATGGGAACCATGAAAACTTCAACATTACACTAAAAACAAATACATTAACACTTAACTTCAAAATGTATTCTCCTTATCCAGTCCTATGCAAAGCATGCTGGGAACTAGGACTCCAATGCCTAATTTCGGAAGTTATCAGACAATTTAATTCAATTACTACACCCTTTTCTTGTTTAAAGACAATTAACGCAGAATTTTGAGTTTAAATGACAGAATATATTAAGTTGATGCAATGATCAACTCTTAAATTGCAACAGAACTCTACGGGTTTAATTGAGAATGTTTAACTCATGACTTTTTCGAGTGAACAAAGAAAATACAATTCAAATGAAAAGTTTTATGTTTTTAGAGAATTTTAGGGGAAACGTATGAGATTGTTGACAATTAAATGAAACAACTGAGAGCTCCATAAAGTCTCCCGAGCTGAGAAAGAGCAGGGATGGGCAGTATTTCAGATACATGTATTTAAAATACGTATTTGAAATACAAAATACTATTTTGTATTTTAAAGCCTTTGGAAAAAATCAAATGTACTTTGTATTTAAATACATTTAAGATGAGTATTTTTGTATTTTCAAAATACTTTGAGCCAATCCACCTCTTTATCAGGGGCTGTTTTAAAGCAGCACTAGGTAACTTTTCAACCTTCATAATATATTTTCAAGACTCTTGTGATGATACATCGACTTACAATAGGTTGAATGGCACGTCTGCCATAGCCTGACGGGGTCTGTATCGTTTTTAATCGTACTTTTAAACTCCGGGTTTCGGTACTTCGATACTGAATCACCAATTTCACATGTATTTTGTGTATTTACAAAATGCAAAATACTAAATTTGTATTTAACCCTCAAAAGACCTTCATATTACAGCCCTTAATTGGTCCTTCGTGGACACTTTTGGGCACGGGGGTCTGAGGTGTGACCTCAAATTTGTTTTTAAATAAATGTTATATCAATATCTTCAATAATATAAAAACTATCAATTTATGCAGTTTTTTTTATTTTTTTTAATTAAATTTTTGAATTTATTTACCACTAAAAGTACCATATTTTTATGTAAAATATATCTATTTTATATATTATTTTTTTATATTTAATATTAATTTAATTTAAGTAAAAAAAACTATTCCAGTATGTTCAGAGAGCCAAAACCTAAAAAATGTGATGACTTTGGTGACATCTGGTGACCTATGTTGGTATAAAATTACATTTTTAAAAATTAAAAATGTATAAAAATTATAAAAATTAAAAAAAATTCTGTAGCCACTAGATGCAATAATAGTACCCAATGGCAACATTAAGCATAGCCGCACAAAGGCTGAACTTTATAAACCAATGTTTTAACGAATTTAACCTCTTAAGTTTTACATTTTATCACAAATTAAAATTGTAAATAAAAAAAATAAAAAACATCTTCGTTGTTTTAGACTATACAAACATGCCAAAACATGCTTAGACAAATCTGACCATGCAATAAGAAAAAGACAAAGTAGGAAGTCATGTATCATTTTTTTTCTTTTAACAAAATCATTGAATTTAAATCATTGAATGTGCCAATCAGTGGCTGATTGGCACATTCAAAAACAAATGCTCTCTGTCATTTGCTCATTCAATTCTTTGTTTTTGTATGTGTGAGTGACACAGTGGATAAAAAAAAAAACCTTTGTTATAGGCTCGTTGAATGCTTGAATGTGTGTGTGTGTGTGTGTGTGTGTGTGTGTGTGTGTGTGTGTGTGTGTGTGTGTGTGTGTGTGTGTGTGTGTGTGTGTGTGTGTGTGTGTGTGTGTGTGTGTGTGTGTGTGTGTGTGTGTGTGTGTGTGTGTGTGTGTGTGTGTGTGTGTGTGTGTGGTGTTTTCCACATTCAGAATGTTGTACAGACTTGCCTCTTAATTTATGTGTATGAATGATCTGCATTGTGTTGGATTTATTAATTTTTTTGGACAAATAAAAAAAAAAAAAGCTCTGAAATCTTTTAAATTCCCATTAATTCCTATGGGTGCCCATTTGTGTCCACGAAGGCCCAATTAAGGAGTTTTTTTTTTCAACCACTTAACATTATAAAATCGAGTCAATTTGGGTTTTTTTGTGTTCAGGGGGCAAACTTAGAAAAAAAGTAGCCAAGTCTTGTACTGCTCAGATTAAAGGAAGTATTTTTTAATTTAATAAAAAAAAAAGATTTTGCCCACATTTGTCCCGAAGGTCCTTTGAGGATACATTAAAGATACATTTTTCCACACAGTATTTTGTATTTGTATTTTACTTACATTTCCATGTATTTATGCCCATCTCTGAGAAAGAGCAGCCTCTGATTAGCACTTTTTTCCCCTCCTGGGAACCCAAACCAAATTTCACATTTGACGTGTCGTGCAATGAATCACATCTCTGCAAACAGTTTTTGTGAGAAAAGCTGAACGGACACGGTGATGGTAGGATGGGTAATATGTTGACTCGAGCACAATGACATTTGAAGGAAACGGCCCGGGCTTTTGGCAGAAAATAAACATGAGGTGAAAAAGCGTGCTTGACAGATTTCTTGTTGGAATTGCGACTTGATCTGACAGTTCAATCAAAATGCTCAGCAATAGTTCATGAGAATAAGCATTATCTCTCACTGTATCCCACGCCTGTATCATGGCCAGACACCTGCAGTGCAGAGGAAAATGAGTCTACCACCACTAAAGGAAATAAGACGGACGGGATTTCGCTGTCTGAATATTTGAAGATACGCTCCTGCTACAGCAGATACAGCACGGCTATACTTATCAGCATCTTGCATGGACCAGGATGTGTTTAGTTTGGAGACGTTTGCAAGTCGGTACAAAAAATACCGTGGTTAAATGCATGCAGAAGGTAGCAAACTAATGATAAAGCAGATTTCCGTAAATGAATGTTTAAAGTCGTTTGACATTTTGGAGTATGTTATGTGTGTGTGTTGTGTGTTTTGCCTTTAGGCGTTGTATTCATGGCTCTCAAATGCACGCTGAGTTCAGTGGCAGCCAGTTTTACAAGCCAAATGCCCACTAGAATATCAAAAATAAAGCGGCCATAGGGGGAAAAAGTCTTGCTGATGGTTTGGCTCTGTGAACAACAGCACCTGTCCGGCATAAACCCTCATGCATTGGACAGTAACACCCTCAGATGACCACCGTCTGTTCACTGATCGTCTGATGTAGACGGCATGCAGAAATCCAATCTTCAAATTCAGATTTGTTAGCTGTGCATTATATTATTGTATAAGGGAACTATCCACTTTATAGCCAAAAGTTTTGTGACGCCTGCAATCACATGCACATCTGTAGGGTTTAATATGTTAAGAGTTCAGCTTCAGCTCTTCTGGAGGTTTAGGAGTGTGTTTATGGGAAATCTTCTAGAAGCGCATCTATGATGTTGGACGAGAAGGCCTGGCTCTCAGTCTCCGCTCTAATTCATCCCAAAGGTGTTCTACCGGGTTGAGGTCAGGACTCTGTGCAGGCCAGTCCAGTTCCTCCACACCAAACTCTCTCATCCGTGTCTTTATGGAGCGATGCTTTGTGCACTGGTCAGTCATGCTGGGACAGGAATGGGCCGTCCCCAAACTGTTCCCACAAAGTTGGGAGCATGAAATTGTCCAAAATGTCTTGGTGAAGCATTAAGAGTTCCTTTCACTGGAACTAATGGGCGAAGTTCCACCCCATAATCCCCCCTCCACCAAACTTTACACTTGGCACAATGCAGTCAGGCAAGTCCCGTTCTCCTGGCAACCGCCAAACCCAGACTCGTCCATGGGATTGTCAGACAGAGAAGCGTGATTGGTCACTCCAGAGAACACGTCTCCACTGCTCTAGAGTCCAGTGGCGGCACGCTTTACCCCACTGCATCCCACGCTTTGCATTGCACTTGGTGATGTAAGGCTTGGATGAGCTGCTCGGCCATGGAAACCCATTCCATGAAGCTCTACACACTGTTCTTGAGCTCATCCGAAGGCCACAGAAGTTTGGAGGTCTGGAGCTCTTGCCTCTGCAGAAAGTTGGTGACTTCTGTGACCCTCAGCATGCGCTGACCCCGCTCTGTGATTTCACATGGCCTACCACTTTGTGGCTGAGTTGCCACTATTATCTGTCTGTCTGTCTGTCTGTCTGTCTGTCTGTCTGTCTGTCTGTCTGTCTATCTATCTATCTATCTATCTATCTATCTATCTTTCTATCTATCTGTCTGTCTGTCTGTCTGTCTGTCTGTCTGTCTGTCTGTCTGTATATCATCTATCTATCTGTCCGTCCGTCCGTCCGTCCGTCCGTCTGTCCATCTGTCTTTATATCATCTATCTATCTATCTGTCCGTCCGTCCGTCTGTCCGTCTATCTGTATATCATCTATCTATCTATCTGTCCGTCCGTCCGTCCGTCCGTCTGTCCGTCTATCTGTATATCATCTATCTATCTATCTGTCCGTCCGTCCGTCCGTCCGTCTGTCCGTCTGTCTGTATATCATCTATCTATCTATCTGTCCGTCCGTCCGTCCGTCCGTCTGTATATCATCTATCTATCTATCTGTCCGTCCGTCCGTCTGTCCGTCTATCTGTATATCATCTATCTATCTATCTGTCCGTCCGTCCGTCCGTCCGTCTGTCCGTCTATCTGTATATCATCTATCTATCTATCTGTCCGTCCGTCCGTCCGTCCGTCTGTCCGTCTGTCTGTATATCATCTATCTATC
>CM042253.1:52362354-52479854 GCA_023566225.1 Romanogobio albipinnatus
GGACTTTTAAAATCATATTTTCAACATTTTACCTTATAATTATGACTTAGCATGTCATATTTTTGTCTTTTTATCTCACTATTATGACTTTTAAAATCATATTTTTGACTTTTGATCTAATAATGAGGACTTTTAAAATCATATTTTCAAAATTTTATCGCTTAATTATGACTTAGCATGTCATATTTTTGTCTTTTTATACCCTTATTATGACTTTTACAATCATATTTTTGACTTTTGGGGCCCTATTTTAACGATCTGAAACGCAAGTGTCAAAGCGCGAAGCGCAAGTAACTTTGTGGGCGGGTCTCGGCGCTGTTGCTATTTTCCCGGCGGGATAAATGGCTCTTGCGCCCGGCGCAAATCTAAAATGGGTTGGTCTGAAGTAGCTTCATTATTCATAGGTGTGGTTTGGGCGTAACGTGAATAAACCAATCAGAGCGTCATCCAACATTCCCTTTAAAAGCAGGTGCGCAAGTTCCATTATGGATTGCTATTATTATGGCGTATTTACCAGGCGCACGCCAGGAGCGGTTCACAGCCGAGGAGACTGATGTTCTTGTAAGAGCAGTGAAAGACAGAGAAGTTGTGTTGTATGGGGATGGGAGAAACCCACCCAAAATAGCGTCGGTTAAATAAATAATTAGCCTGAATAATTTGTAAGCTAGATTTATGCCTATTTTTTCACATCTTCGTGGCACACCACAATGATTTCCGTCATCTCGTGTGTTAATATTTTTTTAGTGTAACAATTTATGATTTGCAAAAATAACTGTTGCATCTGTGTAGATTACATGAGCAAAGTGTATGCGCGTTGTGCACGCTATGGTCAAGCATGCGCCCTTAAAATAGCATAATGAACAACGCGCAACGCGCCACTGACTTTAGACTAGGTTTTTTCTGGTCAGTGGTGCAATTGTTTAATGGAACAGCAAAATAGCACCAGGGATTGTTTGCGCCGGAACACGCCTCCTTTTTTGCGCTGAACCGCCCAGGGAGCGCAAGTTCATTCACTAGTTTAGCGACGTGCTTCTGTGGAGGGAAAAGCGCGCTTTGCGCGGGTGCAAAATAGGAATGACACATGCGTCGTGTACAAAGTCAATTGCGCTGGGTGCAAGATAGGGCCCTTGATCTAATAATGAGGACTTTTAAATCATATTTTCAACATTTTATCGCTTAATTATGACTTAGCATGTCATATTTTTGTCTTTTTATACCCTTATTATGACTTTTAAAATCATATTTTTGACTTTTGATCTAATAATGAGGACTTTTAAAATCATATTTTCAACATTTTATCGCTTAATTATGACTTAGCATGTCATATTTTTGTCTTTTTATACCCTTATTATGACTTTAAAAATCATATTTTTGACTTTTGATCTAATAATGAGGACTTTTAAAATCATATTTTCAACATTTGATCTTATAATTATGACTTAGCATGTCATATTTTTGACTTTTTATCTCACTATTATGACTTTTAAAATAATTTTTTGACTTTTGATCTAATAATGAGGACTTTTAAAATCATATTTTCAACATTTGATCTTATAATTATGACTTAGCATGTCATATTTTTGACTTTTTATCTCACTATTATGACTTTTAAAATAATTTTTTGACTTTTGATCTAATAATGAGGACTTTTAAAATCATATTTTCAACATTTGATCTTATAATTATGACTTAGCATGTCATATTTTGGACTTTTATCTCACTATTATGACTTTTAAAATCATTTTTTGACTTTTGATCTAATAATGAGGACTTTTAAAATCATATTTTCAACATTTTACCTTATAATTATGACTTAGCATGTCATATTTTTGACTTTTTATCTCACTATTATGACTTTAAAAATCATATTTTTGACTTTTGATCTAATAATGAGGACTTTTAAAATCATATTTTCAACATTTTATCGCTTAATTATGACTTAGCATGTAGTATTTTGGACTTTTTATCTCACTATTATGACTTTTAAAATAATTTTTTGACTTTTGATCTAATAATGAGGACTTTTAAAATCATATTTTCAACATTTGATCTTATAATTATGACTTAGCATGTCATATTTTTGTCTTTTTATCTCACTATTATGACTTTTAAAATAATTTTTTGACTTTTGATCTAATAATGAGGACTTTTAAATCATATTTTCAACATTTTATCGCTTAATTATGACTTAGCATGTCATATTTTTGTCTTTTTATACCCTTATTATGACTTTTAAAATCATATTTTTGACTTTTGATCTAATAATGAGGACTTTTAAAATCATATTTTCAACATTTTATCGCTTAATTATGACTTAGCATGTCATATTTTTGTATTTTTATCTCCTTATTATGACTTTAAAAATCATATTTTTGACTTTTGATCTAATAATGAGGACTTTTAAAATCATATTTTCAACATTTGATCTTATAATTATGACTTAGCATGTCATATTTTTGACTTTTTATCTCACTATTATGACTTTTAAAATAATTTTTTGACTTTTGATCTAATAATGAGGACTTTTAAAATCATATTTTCAACATTTGATCTTATAATTATGACTTAGCATGTCATATTTTTGACTTTTTATCTCACTATTATGACTTTTAAAATAATTTTTTGACTTTTGATCTAATAATGAGGACTTTTAAAATCATATTTTCAACATTTGATCTTATAATTATGACTTAGCATGTCATATTTTGGACTTTTATCTCACTATTATGACTTTTAAAATCATTTTTTGACTTTTGATCTAATAATGAGGACTTTTAAAATCATATTTTCAACATTTTACCTTATAATTATGACTTAGCATGTCATATTTTTGACTTTTTATCTCACTATTATGACTTTAAAAATCATATTTTTGACTTTTGATCTAATAATGAGGACTTTTAAAATCATATTTTCAACATTTTATCGCTTAATTATGACTTAGCATGTAGTATTTTGGACTTTTTATCTCACTATTATGACTTTTAAAATAATTTTTTGACTTTTGATCTAATAATGAGGACTTTTAAAATCATATTTTCAACATTTTATCGCTTAATTATGACTTAGCATGTAGTATTTTGGACTTTTTATCTCACTATTATGACTTTTAAAATCATATTTTTGACTTTTGATCTAATAATGAGGACTTTTAAAATCATATTTTCAACATTTGATCTTATAATTATGACTTAGCATGTCATATTTTTGACTTTTTATCTCACTATTATGACTTTTAAAATAATTTTTTGACTTTTGATCTAATAATGAGGACTTTTAAAATCATATTTTCAACATTTGATCTTATAATTATGACTTAGCATGTCATATTTTTGACTTTTATCTCACTATTATGACTTTTAAAATAATTTTTTGACTTTTGATCTAATAATGAGGACTTTTAAAATCATATTTTCAACATTTGATCTTATAATTATGACTTAGCATGTCATATTTTTGACTTTTTATCTCACTATTATGACTTTTAAAATAATTTTTTGACTTTTGATCTAATAATGAGGACTTTTAAAATCATATTTTCAACATTTGATCTTATAATTATGACTTAGCATGTCATATTTTGGACTTTTATCTCACTATTATGACTTTTAAAATCATTTTTTGACTTTTGATCTAATAATGAGGACTTTTAAAATCATATTTTCAACATTTTACCTTATAATTATGACTTAGCATGTCATATTTTTGACTTTTTATCTCACTATTATGACTTTAAAAATCATATTTTTGACTTTTGATCTAATAATGAGGACTTTTAAAATCATATTTTCAACATTTTATCGCTTAATTATGACTTAGCATGTAGTATTTTGGACTTTTTATCTCACTATTATGACTTTTAAAATAATTTTTTGACTTTTGATCTAATAATGAGGACTTTTAAAATCATATTTTCAACATTTGATCTTATAATTATGACTTAGCATGTCATATTTTTGTCTTTTTATCTCACTATTATGACTTTTAAAATAATTTTTTGACTTTTGATCTAATAATGAGGACTTTTAAATCATATTTTCAACATTTTATCGCTTAATTATGACTTAGCATGTCATATTTTTGTCTTTTTATACCCTTATTATGACTTTTAAAATCATATTTTTGACTTTTGATCTAATAATGAGGACTTTTAAAATCATATTTTCAACATTTTATCGCTTAATTATGACTTAGCATGTCATATTTTTGTATTTTTATCTCCTTATTATGACTTTAAAAATCATATTTTTGACTTTTGATCTAATAATGAGGACTTTTAAAATCATATTTTCAACATTTGATCTTATAATTATGACTTAGCATGTCATATTTTTGACTTTTTATCTCACTATTATGACTTTTAAAATAATTTTTTGACTTTTGATCTAATAATGAGGACTTTTAAAATCATATTTTCAACATTTGATCTTATAATTATGACTTAGCATGTCATATTTTTGACTTTTTATCTCACTATTATGACTTTTAAAATAATTTTTTGACTTTTGATCTAATAATGAGGACTTTTAAAATCATATTTTCAACATTTGATCTTATAATTATGACTTAGCATGTCATATTTTGGACTTTTATCTCACTATTATGACTTTTAAAATCATTTTTTGACTTTTGATCTAATAATGAGGACTTTTAAAATCATATTTTCAACATTTTACCTTATAATTATGACTTAGCATGTCATATTTTTGACTTTTTATCTCACTATTATGACTTTAAAAATCATATTTTTGACTTTTGATCTAATAATGAGGACTTTTAAAATCATATTTTCAACATTTTATCGCTTAATTATGACTTAGCATGTAGTATTTTGGACTTTTTATCTCACTATTATGACTTTTAAAATAATTTTTTGACTTTTGATCTAATAATGAGGACTTTTAAAATCATATTTTCAACATTTTATCGCTTAATTATGACTTAGCATGTAGTATTTTGGACTTTTTATCTCACTATTATGACTTTTAAAATCATATTTTTGACTTTTGATCTAATAATGAGGACTTTTAAAATCATATTTTCAACATTTGATCTTATAATTATGACTTAGCATGTCATATTTTTGACTTTTTATCTCACTATTATGACTTTTAAAATAATTTTTTGACTTTTGATCTAATAATGAGGACTTTTAAAATCATATTTTCAACATTTGATCTTATAATTATGACTTAGCATGTCATATTTTTGACTTTTATCTCACTATTATGACTTTTAAAATAATTATTTGACTTTTGATCTAATAATGAGGACTTTTAAAATCATATTTTCAACATTTTATCGCTTAATTATGACTTAGCATGTAGTATTTTGGACTTTTTATCTCACTATTATGACTTTTAAAATCATATTTTTGACTTTTGATCTAATAATGAGGACTTTTAAAATCATATTTTCAACATTTGATCTTATAATTATGACTTAGCATGTCATATTTTTGACTTTTTATCTCACTATTATGACTTTTAAAATAATTTTTTGACTTTTGATCTAATAATGAGGACTTTTAAAATCATATTTTCAACATTTGATCTTATAATTATGACTTAGCATGTCATATTTTTGACTTTTATCTCACTATTATGACTTTTAAAATAATTATTTGACTTTTGATCTAATAATGAGGACTTTTAAAATCATATTTTCAACATTTGATCTTATAATTATGACTTAGCATGTAGTATTTTGGACTTTTTATCTCACTATTATGACTTTTAAAATCATATTTTTGACTTTTGATCTAATAATGAGGACTTTTAAAATCATATTTTCAACATTTTACCTTATAATTATGACTTAGCATGTCATATTTTGGACTTTTATCTCACTATTATGACTTTTAAAATAATTATTTGACTTTTGATCTAATAATGAGGACTTTTAAAATCATATTTTCAACATTTTATCGCTTAATTATGACTTAGCATGTAGTATTTTGGACTTTTTATCTCACTATTATGACTTTTAAAATCATATTTTTGACTTTTGATCTAATAATGAGGACTTTTAAAATCATATTTTCAACATTTGATCGCTTAATTATGACTTTATGATAATTGAAATGAGCTGATCAGTAATATAGTTGAATATTTAGTGTCCCCAACTGAGAAAGACAAAGTCTTACTACAATCTATGCAAACAGAGATAAAGTAGATCAAATTCTTCCGAGAAAAAAAGGGAAATTGAATCTTAATAGAATAAGAGAAGAAAACAAAAGACAACACAATTTGTGTATAAATGTATTGTTTTATTCCAAATCTTGTTTATTTATGCTATGTGACTGTTGAATTACAATATGTATTTTGTTGAGTATTTTCCTCATATGATTCTGTGATTTATTTACTGCCAGTATTCATTTGTTTCTCCACTAACCTATAAACTGGTCCATTGCTCTAACATACGTTGAGGGCACTTGTTACATAATGCCTTGCCATTATTTCTAAAGGGAAGGTCCGGATCAGCTGTCCATGGCAGTTTACTGATGATCAGCAGGGAATAAACGCCAAGATGTCTGACATTTCAGTCCCTGAGTCCAAAACCGTCTCTCTAATTTGCAGTGCCAGTTCTGGCAGGACCAAATTAATGTCCCAGCAGGTGCAGACTGGCATATCTGATTGAGCGCAGACAGATATACGGCATGGCACAATAGAACCGTTATCCAAATCTTCAAGTCTGTAGCATGAAATGTGTTTTGTGAATCATAGCATGCCTTAACTTTGTTTGCAGTTGCTCGGTTCACACTTCGCCGAGCATTCATTTTGCATTCGTGGTTTTAAAGAACCGGAAAATGTAGCATTTTCTCGCATGAGATATCAACTTTAGACAGAAGCTGGGCAAATGAAATCCGACGTTTGCTGGTTTTCCTAACTGGCAGAGCCATCGCCAGTTCGGTGGACGCTGCTGTTGTTCTGAAGCCGTTGTGACAGCGGGGACATCTAAAGATGAATGACCTGTTTAGACTGGGACGTTTTACAGGCTGGAATCATCTCCATGATTGAGTAATGATCAATGGTCATCCACTTTGTGAGCGATCAATCATTGTCCGAGCGCTCGTTTGACGGCCGCTGATGGGAAACTCTCGTGGAGATGGCATTTGTGCGATAGCTCTGGGAACCTGAAATCAATATCTGCTTTCAGGAGACACACTGTGTCGTGAGTTATTTGATAACTCTCCAATTAAACACGTTTTTGTAGAGCGTGTAAGTGATTAACTGGTAAGCTCTTCTCTATTTCATGTGTTTATGGAAAAATCCATCGAGTGTATTCTTGCTCACGTCACACTGAAAGCGCCATTGCAGGGGAAGCACGAAAGAAAAGCGTTGATTAGGAAAAAGGCTGTTGAGTAGGACATTCTGTGGAGATGAGTTTACAACACAGTCATGAGATAATGTACAGTATGCCTGTCAAATATCTGGACGCCTACTGATTCTTGATTTTTCATATTATAACTATTTGAATGTGTTCAGAATTTCATTCAATTCAAATACATTTTGGTGCCCCTATGGATGAGTGGCGCCCCTAGCATTTGCCCATTCCGCCTTAATGCCACGGGCCGGCCCTGATGAAGGATCTGGAGAGATTCTGTGTGGAGGAATGGGCTCGCTGGCGATGGGAATGGGAAAACTCAGAGCGCTTATCTTGGGAAAAGGAGGTTGTTTATAATAAAAGGGTGGCGATAATTGTGGCCAACGTGTTTTGGAGAAAAGCATTTATTCCATAATGTGATTTATCCTTCACTTTCAATGAAAGGTTAGATTATTGTGAATTGTTTGAATGAAATATTAAAATGATAGAGATTTATTTTTACATCCATCTTTGATTATATTTACCACGGCTGCCAATGACTCTGACCACAACTGTAGACAAAACAAAAAAACTTCCATGTGTGACAACTAGCCCCGGTCTGCCCTATATATACATAACAAATCAATGTCCAATGCCGATATGTTCCTTATATTCAAAGGATAGAAAAGCCTTTTATCAAACTGCATGTTTTTGGGAACTTTTACGGTCTCGTTTCAAGAAAGTTTTTTAAGGAAACGACTGGAATATTTAATATTTGGCCTTCCTGAAGCTCAAACAGTACAGCAATACACTAACAACACCCAGCCGAGGTCAAGGGTTCAATCCCCAGTGAAAGCAAGAACTGATAAAAATGTGTACCTTGCAATGCAATTTAAGCTGCTTTGGATAAAAGCATCTGCCAAATGCATAAATGCAAGAGGTCAGTTAGGGATCCGATCCTATCAGTGGTGACCATTGCGATTTTAAAAGTCATCTAACATCCCAGTACCTTTTAAATAGAGAGCAGCGGTGCCTTCCATTAGCTATTAAAACACTTTCTTCCCTTTGTGATTTATTATTTGTTCCACATTCTTGACACAGCGGGGCATATACTGTATAATGAAACACTTCTGCAGCTGCATTGTATTTCTAAAGCAACTAACAATGCCAAATTATGGATTGCAATTAGGTCCAGATTTAACCACATGTTAGAACAATTAAGTATAAAATGAGCACACGTGCCTGCAAATACAACCATCGCTTTTATTTTATAGGGAAAGTAAACAGTTCAAAGGAATCTGGTGGTGTTAATAATGTTTAACACATCATTATCTGGACCGAAAATCCCACTGTGCATGTTCTACTGTGAGCATCACAGATATGAGATTCACTGAAGCCCCTTAAATGAATGGAAACTGTTCAATTATTTCTCATTTACATCCGCTGTGCATTTTGATGCAGTTTGAGAAGCATTGAATCTGTGTTGTTTAACTGCATTTACCTGGATATTGTTTTCCGTGCTTTGAATGATGTTTCATTAAAGGTTTAGTTCACCCAAAAAACATTCTTCTTTCAGACGAACACAATCAGAGTTATATTAAAAAAGTCCTGGCTCTTATAATGCTTTATAATGGCTTTGACTTGATGGGTCATTTTTGAAGCCCATAAAAGTGCATCAATCCATCATAAAAGTGCATCCATCCATCATATAAGTGTATCTATCCATCATAAAACGTGCATCCATCCATCCATCCATCATAAAACATGCATGCATCCATCCATCCATCATAAAATTGCATTTATCCATCATAAAAGTGCATCTATCCATCATAAAAGTGCATCTATCCATCATAAAAGTGCATCTATCCATCATAAAAGTGCATCCCTCCATCATAAAAGTGCATCCCTCCATCATAAAAGTGCATCTGTCCATCATAAAAGTGCATCTGTCCATCATAAAAGTGCATCTATTAATCATAAAAGTGCATCTATTAATCATAAAAGTGCACCTATCATCATAAAAGTGCATCCCTCCATCATAAAAGTACATCCATCCATCATAAAAGTGCATCCCTCCATCATAAAAGTGCATCTTTTAATCATAAAAGTGCACCTATCATCATAAAAGTGCATCTTTCCGTCATAAAAGTGCATCCATCCATCATAAAAGTGCATCTATCCATCATATGAGTGCATTTGTATATCATAAAAGTGCATCCCTCATCATAAAAGTACATCCATCCATCATAAAAGTGCATCTATCCATCCTAAAAGTGCATCTATCCATCATATGAGTGCATTTGTCCAACATAAAAGTGCATCCCTCATCATAAAAGTACATCCATCCATCATAAAAGTGCATCTATCCATCATAAAAGTGCATCCCTCATCATAAAAGTACATCCATCCATCATATAAGTACATCTATCCATCATAAAAGTGTACATATCCATCATAAAAGTGCATCTATCATCATAAAAGTGCATATATCATCATAAAAGTACATCCATCCATCATATAAGTGCATCCATCCATCATAAAAGTGCATCTATCCATCATAAAAGTGTATCTATAATCACAAAAGTGTATCTATCAATCATAAAAGTGCGTCTATCCATCATAAAAGTGCATCTATTCATCATAAAAGTGCATCTATACATCATAAAAGCGCATCCCTACATCATAAGCGTGTATCTATCAATCATAAAAGTGCATCCCTCCATCATAAAAGTGCATCCCTCCATCATAAAAGTGTATCTATCAATCATAAAAGTGCATCCCTCCATCATAAAAATACATCCATCATAAAAGTGCATCTATTCATCATAAAAGTGCATCTATCCATCATAAAAGTGCATCTATTCATCATAAAAGTGCATCTATCCATCATAAAAGTGCATCTATCATCACAAAAGTGTATCTATCCATCATAAAAGTGCATCCATCCATCATAAAAGTGCATCTATCCATCATAAAAGTGCATCTATTCATCATAAAAGTGCATCTATCCATCATAAAAGCGCATCCCTACATCATAAACGTGTATCTATCAATCATAAAAGTGCATCCCTCCATCATAAAAGTGCATCCCTCCATCATAAAAGTGTATCTATCCATCATAAAAGTGCATCCCTCCATCATAAAAGTGCATCCCTCCATCATAAAAGTGTATCTATCAAACATAAAAGTGCATCCCTCCATCATAAAAATACATCCATCATAAAAGTGCATCTATCCATCATAAAAGTGCATCTCTCCATCACAAAAGTGCATCTATCCATCATAAAAGTGCATCTATCCATCATAAAAGTGCATCTATCCATCATAAAAGTGCATCCCTCCATCATAAAAGTGCATCCCTCCATCATAAAAGTGCATCTATCCATCACAAAAGTGCATCTATCCATCATAAAAGTGCATCCCTCCATCATAAAAGTGCATCCCTCCATCATAAAAGTGCATCTATCCATCATAAAAGTGCATCTCTCCATCATAAAAGTGCATCTATCCATCACAAAAGTGCATCTATCCATCATAAAAGTGCATCTATCCATCATAAAAGTGCATCCCTCCATCATAAAAGTGCATCCCTCCATCATAAAAGTGCATCTGTCCATCATAAAAGTGCATCTGTCCATCATAAAAGTGCATCTATTAATCATAAAAGTGCATCTATTAATCATAAAAGTGCACCTATCATCATAAAAGTGCATCCCTCCATCATAAAAGTACATCCATCCATCATAAAAGTGCATCCCTCCATCATAAAAGTGCATCTTTTAATCATAAAAGTGCACCTATCATCATAAAAGTGCATCTTTCCGTCATAAAAGTGCATCCATCCATCATAAAAGTGCATCTATCCATCATATGAGTGCATTTGTATATCATAAAAGTGCATCCCTCATCATAAAAGTACATCCATCCATCATAAAAGTGCATCTATCCATCATATGAGTGCATTTGTCCAACATAAAAGTGCATCCCTCATCATAAAAGTACATCCATCCATCATAAAAGTGCATCTATCCATCATAAAAGTGCATCCCTCATCATAAAAGTACATCCATCCATCATATAAGTACATCTATCCATCATAAAAGTGTACATATCCATCATAAAAGTGCATCTATCATCATAAAAGTGCATATATCATCATAAAAGTACATCCATCCATCATATAAGTGCATCCATCCATCATAAAAGTGCATCTATCCATCATAAAAGTGTATCTATCATCACAAAAGTGTATCTATCCATCATAAAAGTGCGTCTATCCATCATAAAAGTGTATCTATCATCACAAAAGTGTATCTATCCATCATAAAAGTGCATCCATCCATCATAAAAGTGCATCTATCCATCATAAAAGTGCATCTATCCATCATAAAAGCGCATCCCTACATCATAAACGTGTATCTATCAATCATAAAAGTGCATCCCTCCATCATAAAAGTGCATCCCTCCATCATAAAAGTGCATCCCTCCATCATAAAAGTGCATCCCTCCATCATAAAAATACATCCATCATAAAAGTGCATGCCGAACTCAGAAATAACTCGTATCCATCGGGCAGGCAATAATATAAAGTAATAATAAATAAGTAAATAAATAATTGAAAGTAATGGAGCAGCGGTCAATTCAGAGGGATATCAGATATCAAATGCGAAGAAGATGCTTAGTTGCTGTTTTTGTGTAAATATGCATCAGACATCTCATTGCTGTGCTGTAAGGTTGAGGCTGTCATGAGATCAGCCCTTCTAGCGGTTAAACCCAGGGCCTTTGGGTTATCAGCCTAGATCTTTAACCGCTAAGCTCCTGCTAACATTATGCAGTCTGAAGTGCTGGAGTGTAAACAGCAGCAAAACTCACAGTACAATGACCTCCCAGCCATATCCGCTGTGTGTGGTAAAGCCCGCACTGTAAGATCTGCGTTCAAAAGCCCTTTCCCAGAGAGATCACAGGGAGAAAAAAAGAGCTTGCCGTGGAACATGCTGGGATCCTTAAGAGCAAACTCTAATCCAAGTACTCCCTATACGCACTGGAGGGATGTTAGACATCGTGGAAGATCTCTTATTTTAAAGGGAATCAGCAGAGGTGTTCAGAGCGTTTGTCTCTGTGGATCCTCCAGGTGTTCACCACCATCTGCTCTCAGGATGTCTTGTCTCCCCTTCTGAAGAAGAAGCTAATGTATGAATGAGTGCTGTAATGAGTCATTACAAATCAAAACGTTTAGCAAATCAATTGCTCGTACATAAAAAAATAAAATAAAATAAAAAGTATATTTAAATTACGTTAATGAAATGTTTCTATTTGAATTCACAACGTTGTTTAGTGCTCTTTGTGGGGTTTCTTTTTTTACAGATGCCATAGAATAATTATTTTTGGTTCAAAAAAGAATATTTCATTCCGTTCTTAAAACGAACCATCTTTTCTTTTCTTGGTGTGAGGATCATTTAAAAAATCTGAAGAATCTTCTTCCACTTTAAAGAACCTTTTGTGCAATTGAAAGGATCTATGGATGTTAACGGTTCTTCATTGAACCATCGTTGGCGATAAAAATCCTTTATTTTCAAGAGTTTGGGGATGGCCTTTTTTGGTCTATACTGTATGTCTTCTTGCTGTATTAGCCAGTCCCTCCAGAAAAACGTGATTATGCGATCGCATGATTTAACGCATAATCAGCCAAAGTCCGCATATTTATGCGGAGGCCGCATTTTTTCAAATACGCCGCACTTTCGCCGCGTAAATTGCTAATTTCCGCGTGCAAAATATGCGGGGCTAGCATGATTTCATAATCCCCGCATTTTCGTTGCAAATAAAGTCATATATATATATTAGCAGAAAGTTGAAAAATGTTCGTTTACTTCACACAAGAGCCGCCATTTCCCCCTGTTGCCATGGGAACGCTTTGAAGTGACGTAATTACCCGACGTGAACGTCATCGAAAAGCTGCAAACCCCGCGGAGAAACCATAGATACCAGTGAAACCATGATGAAGCGCAAACTCCCATTGGCCAATAAAAAGAAACAGCAAAAGAGCAAAGCAGTTTCCCGGTGTGATGACCGATTTCAAAACACAGCATCATGAAGCTTCAGAGCGTTATGAATCAGTGAGTCAATTCAGCGGTTTGGAGCGTTATGAATCAGTGAGTCGATTCAGCAGTTTGGAGCGTTATGAATCAGTGAGTCGATTCAGCGGTTTGAAGCGTTATGAATCAGTGAGTCGATTCAGCGGTTTGAAGCATTATGAATCAGTGAGTCGATTCAGCGGTTCGGAGCGTTATGAATCAGTGAGTCGATTCAGCGGTTTGAAGCATTATGAATCAGTGAGTCGATTCATCGGTTTGAAGCGTTATGAATCAGTGAGTCGATTCAGCGGTTTGAAGCGTTATGAATCAGTGAGTCGATTAAAGCGTTATGAATCAGTGAGTCGATTCAGCGGTTTGAAGCGTTATGAATCAGTGAGTCGATTCAGCGGTTTGAAGCGTTATGAATCAGTGAGTCGATTCAGCGGTTTGAAGCATTATGAATCAGTAAGTCGATTCAGCGGTTCGGAGCGTTATGAATCAGTGAGTCGATTCAGCGGTTTGAAGCATTATGAATCAGTGAGTCGATTCATCGGTTTGAAGCGTTATGAATCAGTGAGTCGATTCAGCGGTTTGAAGCGTTATGAATCAGTGAGTCGATTAAAGCGTTATGAATCAGTGAGTCGATTCAGTGGTTTGAAGCGTTATGAATCAGTGAGTCGATTCAGCGGTTT
The DNA here is from genome assembly GCA_023566225.1 of Romanogobio albipinnatus. NCBI lineage: Eukaryota > Metazoa > Chordata > Actinopteri > Cypriniformes > Gobionidae > Romanogobio > Romanogobio albipinnatus. Next base: position 52,376,423 of record CM042253.1, read on the forward strand.
GAAGCGTTATGAATCAGTGAGTCGATTCAGCGGTTTGAAGCGTTATGAATCAGTGAGTCGATTCAGCGGTTTGAAGCATTATGAATCAGTGAGTCGATTCAGCGGTTCGGAGCGTTATGAATCAGTGAGTCGATTCAGCGGTTTGAAGCATTATGAATCAGTGAGTCGATTCATCGGTTTGAAGCGTTATGAATCAGTGAGTCGATTCAGCGGTTTGAAGCGTTATGAATCAGTGAGTCGATTAAAGCGTTATGAATCAGTGAGTCGATTCAGCGGTTTGAAGCGTTATGAATCAGTGAGTCGATTCAGCGGTTTGAAGCGTTATGAATCAGTGAGTCGATTCAGCGGTTTGGATCGCCAAAGTCACGTATTTCAGCAGTTTGACACGCGATCCGAATCATGAATTGACTCACTGATTCATAACGCTTCGAAGCTTCATGATGCCGTGTTTTGAAATCGGTCATCACTATATAAGTCGTTATTTAGGTTTTCTCGTCGCTTCATAAAGTTATTGTAGAGCCGCTGTAGTGAGATGGACTTTGTAACGACGTCTTTAGTGCTTTTATGGGTCTTGAGAGTGTACATTGTGCCAGTGGAGGCCTTTCTGAGCATTGGATTTCAACTAAAATATCTTCATTTGTGTCTGAAGATGAACGGAGGTCTGACGGGTGTCCAACGACATGAGGGGAAGTAATTAATGACAGAATTTACATTTTTGGATGAACTAACCCTTTAAGAGATTGCACTTTGTGCATTGGAAGCACTCAAATGTCTGTTTTGTAAAGCTATTATTATTTATTAATTTTTACAGAACTTGTTTGACTCAATGTTTTGTAAATTTGAGCCGTGTGTTTATTAAGGTCTTCAATAAAACAAGATGAGAACTTAAATATTCCAGCACTTTCTGTGATGTAGTGCTTTTTTCTCTTTTTCATCAAACCGCAGTTTTTGCAAGTTACCGAAATTTCATCGCATAAAATTGCATAAATATCCCGCATTTTCCATTGCATTTTTTAAGAAAACATGCCGCATAATCAAGGATTTTTGCCGCATTTTTCTGGAAGGACTAATTAGCAAATATCATCAGCTTTCGTTTCTGCTCTGACAGCCACAAGACCAGCCGAGCACTGTGAGTGTGTGTTAGAAATCAGGAATGGTGAGAGAACATTTCGCTTGGTACGTTTTCGTCTTCAAACCAAACTTGGGTCTTCAGCCGACAAAGTTTAAATCCCGTCTGTCATATAATGTTCACGCATTAGGTCAGTCGGCGGAGAGTAGATGGTCTTTTGTGGCTGTTCGAACACATTTGACCACATGAGCGTCTACACTACGAATGCAATCCGGTCAAATGTGTTTTTAACTACCTCTGTGTCACGGTTGGTTTCGGGTTTTGTTTCACGTTTATGTTTTCATGTCTTTTATTTTGTCATTTTAAAGTCTTGTCATGTGATTCCCTTCCCATCTTGTGTCATGTGCTTCCCTAGGTTCGTGTGTCTCGTTCTAAATGGTTCCCTTGTCTATGTGTCATGTTCTCATTGGTTGGTCTAGTCATGTGTCCATAGTCCTCATTGGTTCATTGTCTTGTCATGTGGTTGAGTTCTGGCTGTTCATTGGTTGTCATAGTCATGTGTTCCCCTAGTCTCTGTAACAGTCTCCCTAAACCCTCATTCACTATTCCTTACATTAGTCCACTGATATAGTTCACTTGAAGGAGGGAATGAAAACGAGTGTGTGAAGTCGGACAGCTGTTGTGTGTTCATCGGCTGTACACTCGTTATTGCGGTGCAATGTGGGATTGAATGAGTGCACTCAATAACGTCCACTATGGTTTCGGACACCACTACAAATGGCTGTGCCCTCAAATAATGCCCTATTTAAGGGTATAGGGGGCGATTTTGGATCCACTGTAGGTGAAATGAAACAAAGTGCAGTTTTATTGCCAATAATCCAAAGTGAGCAAACACTTTCAAAACAATTCCCACATGTACTGAGGGGAGCTGAAGCTCATTAAATATGCAAATCTTATCCAATCCTAGCCGTGGGCGTTTACTTCCAAGTCTTCAGTGCGGCACGCCCATCAAAACAGAGCGTTTTTCAGAGAGCCTCAAAACCAAGGCAGAAAATAGCCTATTACTTATTCATTATGATGTTTCTGAATGTGAAAACCACGCGAACGTCATAAGTTGACCTCAGAAAACAGAATAACATTTTTTAAAAAGCCAGTTCATGACCCCTTTAATACCAGGTGTAAACAGGGCCATAATGTGATCATCATCATCATCATCATCTTTTCAAGTAGTAAACTCTTTTTTTCAGTTTATCCTGTTTTTTGTTTGTCGATAAAAGGCGATCTTGACATGTTTCTACAGTATAGTAAACAAATTGATATTTACAGAAATATCAGCCATTAATTCTCTTTCTAATAAGCACCTTTTAGTTTTTCGTAAAGCTTGAGATAAAACATGCAATTCATCAAGTTATTGTTCTTATGTAATGTTTAAAATCATAGGCTATTATAAATTCACTTCATCAAACTGGAAACACACCTGATCGGTTCTTACAAAAGCTCAGAGAGAGTCGAACAACAATTTGCACATATTACATTTTCCCTCAAATTATTTTCTGTTTGCAACAGCAACTCTAAAATATCCCGATTCACTTTTGGCCTTCCTTCCCTGAGAGAGTTGGCTACTAATACAAAACACGTCCAAACACAAAACACAAGGTGGGGAGGTCAGACTCGCAGTTTATGTCATGCATGAAAAGAATTATGTTTGGCAGAAAAAGCCATCAAACACCAGGCTGACATACAGTACATGCCTTATAAGAAAATTATGTATTTATTTTCCCAGTGTGCTTTTCTGATCGTTGAGCTCCTAAAGTGACAGGGTGATTTTTTTCCCCCCTCAATTTACAAAATGCAGACGACTGTTAACTGGCACTCTATCAATGTCCTAATGCCTACAAGATCTAGTATTAAACCAATCATACATGTGTCACAGCTTTTTAAGGCATATGTATGTCTTCTATACACTGAATTGCTGGTTTAGATGTCCTCAGAGAGCTCAGATTCGTGTCCATTAGCAACATTACTGCAGGTAGACAATGTTTATTCAACTAAGAAGCTTAATACTATCATTAAAACATCATTTAAACATAAAAACATGTTTTTTTAATGCGCTATTGTGTCATTAGTGTCAATGATAATTGGTTTGGTAAGTATGGAAAAATATTGTCTTGATATTAAGAGCAGTTTGCATGTAAATAAGCAATTTCATGCTGTTGATGAGTGCATCTGTGCTCAAAGGTTTTCTTATTGCAATTAATTAGTTAAGAGGATAGACAATGTGCTTGTGGAAAGACTTGGATAGAAATCATTTCTGAATGGTTCCTCAGAGAGAGAAAAAATCAGCTGTTTAGGTTTAGTAAATGTCATTGTTTCAGCTTCACCAGTTTTTGAGAGATTCAATTCAATTCACGTTTATTTGTAAAGCGATTTTCACAATACATATCGTTTCAAAACAGCTTTACAGAAACAATTTAGAGTGATTTGTTATCAGAGGAGACTGTGTCCAAGTTATGGATTTCAGAAAAATACATATACAAATCACACAGTTAGCTGACAATGTATTCATAAACAATGTAAGGCACAAACAATGGGCTCATTGAAGTGAAGAATACATGTTGTTAACAATGATTAGGGTATAGAAAAATAATCAGATAATAACACAATAAGATAAAGTCACATTGATTTGTAAAAGTTTTATTAGTAATGCATATACACCACAAAAGTGTAGTTTATTTTCATCTTTTGTGGATTTCTCTCATGTAGAAAGTTACAGCATGACCACATTATTTACCGAATTGCATTTTTTTAAAACAAAGAATTACTGTGTTTAACTAATGAACTCAGTAGCATTAGTATTAGAATACTGTTAGGTTAGAAGAATAAGTTGACATGCACTTGCAAACTTACATCAAAATAAAGCAGATTTTAAAGAGGCAGTCTACTAATACTCTAATGACTGCTAGTTGACATGTAGTTGCAAAGTTACTTATACAGTGAGGAAAATAAGTATTTGAACACCTGTCTATCTGCTAGAATTCTGACCCTCAAAGTTAGTCTGCCTTTAAAATGTCCACCTCCACTCCATTTATTATCCTAAATTAGATGCGCCTGTTTGAGGTCGTTAGCTGCGTAAAGACACCTGTCCACCCCATACAATCAGTAAGAATCCAACTACTAACATGGCCAAGACCAAAGAGCTGTCCAAAGACACTAGAGACAAAATTGTACACCTCCACAAGGCTGGAAAGGGCTCCGGGGAAATTGTCAAGCAGCTTGGTGAAAAAAGGTCCACTGTTGGAGCAATCATTAGAAAATGGAAGAAGCTAAACATGACTGTCAATCTCCCTCGGACTGGGGCTCCATGCAAGATCTCACCTCGTGGGGTCTCAATAATCCTAAGAAAGGTGAGAAATCAGCCCAGAACTACACGGGAGGAGCTGGTCAATGACCTGAAAAGAGCTGGGACCACCGTTTCCAAGGTTACTGTTGGTAATACACTAAGACGTCATGGGTTGAAATCATGCATGGCACGGACGGTTCCCCTGCTTAAACCAGCACATGTCAAGGCCCATCTTAAGTTTGCCAATGACCATTTGGATGATCCAGAGGAGTCATGGGAGAAAGTCATGTGGTCAGATGAGACCAAAATAGAACTTTTTGCTCATAATTCCACTAAACGTGTTTGGAGGAAGAAGAATGATGAGTACCATCCCAAGAACACCATCCCTACTGTGAAGCATGGGGGGGGGGGGGTGTGTGTAGCATCATGCTTTGGGGGTGTTTTTCTGCACATGGGACAGGGCGACTGCTCTGTATTAAGGAGAGGATGACCGGGGCCATGTATTGCCAGATTTTGGGGAACAACCTCCTTCCCTCAGTTAGAGCATTGAAGATGGGTCGAGGCTGGGTCTTCCAACATGACAATGACCCGAAGCACACAGCCAGGATAACCAAGGAGTGGCTCTGTAAGAAGCATATCAAGGTTCTGGCGTGGCCTAGCCAGTCTCCAGACCTAAACCCAATAGAGAATCTTTGGAGGAGCTCAAACTCTGTGTTTCTCAGCGACAGGCCAGAAACCTGACTGATCTAGAGAAGATCTGTGTGGAGGAGTGGGCCAAAATCCCTCCTGCAGTGCAAACCTGCTGAACAACTACAGGAAACCTTTGACCTCTGTAATTGCAAACAAAGGCTACTGTACCAAATATTAACATTGATTTTCTCAGGTGTTCAAATACTTATTTGCAGCTGTATCATACAAATAAATAGTTAAAAAATCATATATTGTGATTTCTGGATATTTTTTTTTAGATTATGTCTCTCACAGTGGACATGCACCTACGATGACAATTTCAGACCCTCCATGATTTCTAAGCAGGAGAACTTGCAAAATAGCAGAGTGTTCAAATACTTATTTTCCTCACTGTAGTTAGTAGAATGTCTAAAGTGGACTATTGAAATAAAGTGTTAGCTCTTTCTCTTTTATTCTCTGGCTCTTGAGGTCTTCTTTGCTCTCTTCTTCTTCTTCTTCTTCTCTCTCTCTCTCTCTCTCTCTTTATTGATTTTCGTTATTTCAAAGCTATGGATGATCTTCTTTCTTTTGACCTGATTTGGTGTTACGGTGGGGTTTTATGTGAGGTTATTAGTCTTTGCGCCCATCTTGGAATAATGTTTATTTTTTTATTTTTAACCGTTATTTTTTTATTTATTTTATTATTCCTTTTTTAATTATTTTTCATTTCATTTTTTTTTAAGTATGTTTTTGACTTGATTGTCTAAACAGTGTGTTAATATTTGTAATAAAGTTTTTTGAAAATCTCTCTCTCTCTCTCTCTCTCTCTCTCTCTCTCTCTCTCTCTCTCTCTCTCTCTCTCTCTCGCGCTCAAGTAACATTCTATTCATGCTGTGTACGATTAATGGCATAAGCTTATCATCTCATACATCCATTTTGAGACTATTTTAAGTGTATCCATAACCAGATTGTGTCATTAAATCCTTTCTATTACAAATACTGTGCTAACTAGTTTTGATGTTGAGTTTTGGTGTTGACTTTGAAGGGCTCCCTATTGCAATACAATATAGTCACATTATAGCAACGCTCTCCCACATATTTTGCCATTGTAACTGCACTTATTTCCGTCGTTGGTATAAGTTGCAGTGGGTGGAAATAGAGGAGAAATGTACAGTTTTCTTCCATCTTTCTGATAACGTTTCTTTAGTCGTTTCGGTAACCCTCCAGCCTGAACACCTGGAGGAGTCCACTCTTACCTATAAATTCAATTGGAGTTCCCTGCATGTCGAAAAACACAGCATAAAGGGATACCCTGTAGGTTAAGAATTGACACCGAGAGGTCCTGACCAAGCATCAATATGTGATGAGTTGTGAGTGAAAACGTGTTGCACAGTCCCATAAGCAAACTCAACCACAATACTCCTGTTTTTGTTTTGTTTTTCAGAGCCCCATGTGATCTTCCTTCACCTGTCGTGCTCCTGTGATACTCAAATGCAAACAGCAATAAAAGCTTCCTTTGGTCCAGGAGAGTTGCAGACCGACCGACTGACTGATCTGTGGCCTGTGCAGGTAAATCAAAGCCCGTCCTCCATCCCCACCTTCCTCTCTCAGCCTCTCCCCTCTAATGCTCCAAATCAATTGGATTTTAATCGATACGGACTTGTGGTTCTTTAAAAAAACGTATTTGAGAAGCAACAAACACTTTCAAACTTGAAAGGTCTTTTCCCGGGGAATTGTGGCGGCGCTGGCGGAGTCAAAAGACGCTTGTTCCTCCAGACATGAAAGGTTCCCGAGATCAAGCACCTTGAAAATGAAAAGCACTCTGCCTTGTAGATTCAGGTCTGACAGGAAGCAGGTGTTTCAATTTGAACAGAAGCAAGGACTGCGCTTAAGGTGACACGATAAATAAATCCACATGTGCTTAGAATAAAATGGACAGTTAGACAAGATTTATCTTGAGATGGGCCACTTTCCCTGGTAGTGCTAGTTATTGTTTTAGAATTATTATTGTTAGTGAGTAATTTAGCAGATGCTTTTATCTAAAATGACTTATTGTGCACTTCCATTTATATGTCCATATATCAAAGTATACATTTTGCTTCATTGGAAACCCATGACCTTGCGTCACTAGTATACCTTCAGAAGTTTATTTGGGTGGAAAAGGGTTCGAAGGCTTCAGAATGATCAGTAGTTTATTCATTCATCCATTCTACACCAAATGTGTTTGCTCCGGTCTCCAATCATTTTGTCCTTGAACTTCTTGTGTTCGCTGCTGTCCTTTACTGCTTTTATTCAATTGGATGGGGAGGCAAACAAATCTTTTATTTGATTTCTGAGAGAATTTAATGGATAACTATGGTAACTGGAATTTGCTTTCTCCTCATTAGGTTGCCATGATTTATGAAGCAGTTAGCCCCTGCTGGTCAATGTTGTAATTACATCATCTGGCTGTAAAAAGTTTCATGCTGCGTCCCAATTCGCCGACTTATACTACGACCTAAAAGTATGTACTCATTTTGTGAAGAAAAAGTACATACTTTTGAGTGTGTAGCAGAAGAGTACGCAAGCTTTGGGACACACTACTTCGTCATCTATAATAGACTCTGTCTCTCCTTGCAAAGAGCTTCAGTTTATGGGTCATTCTTTTCAGCACAGCTCAAACAGCAGTGATGTTATTTGAAACAGCCATATTAAAGATGTTTACTTTTTTTTCCAAAAGTATTGATGGGTATATACCCTCACCTAAAGGGTTATTAGGAACACCTGATCAATTTCTCATTAATGCAATTATCTAATCAACCAATCACATGGCAGTTGCTTCAATGCATTTAGGGGTGTGGTCCTGGTCAAGACAATCTCCTGAACTCCAAACTGAATGTCGGAATGGGAAAGAAAGGGGATTTAAGCAATTTTGAGAAAGGGGATTTAAGCAAAAAGCGTGGCATGGTTGTTGGTGCCAGACGGGCCGGTCTGAGTATTTCACAATCTGCTCAGTTACTGGGATTTTCACGCTGAACCATTTCTAGGGTTTACAAAGAATGGTGTGAAAAGGGAAACACATCCAGTATGCGGCAGTCCTGTGGGCCAAAATGCCTTGTTGATGCTAGAGGTCAGAGGAGAATGGGCCGACTGATTCAAGCTGATAGAAGAGCAACTTTGACTGAAATAAGCACTCGTTACAACCGAGGTATGCAGCAAAGCATTTGTGAAGCCACAACACGCACAACCTTGAGGCGGATGGGCTACAACAGCAGAAGACCCCACCGGGTACCACTCATCTCCACTACAAATAGGAAAAAGAGGCTACAATTTGCACAAGCTCACCAAAATTCGACAGATGAAGACTGGAAAAATGTTGCCTGGTCTGATGAGTCTCGATTTCTGTTGAGACATTCAGATGGTAGAGTCAGAATTTGGCGTAAACAGAATGAGAACATGGATCCATCATGCCTTGTTACCACTGTGCAGGCTGGTGGTGGTGGTGTAATGGTGTGGGGGATGTTTTCTTGGCACACTTTAGGCTCCTTAGTGCCAATTGGGCATGGTTTAAATGCCACGGCCTACCTGAGCATTGTTTCTGACCATGTCCATCCCTTTATGACCACCATGTGCCCATCCTCTGATGGCTACTTCCAGCAGGATAATGCCCCATGTCACAAAGCTCCAATCATTTCAAATTGGTTTCTTGAACATGACAATGAGTTCACTGGACTAAAATGGCCCCCACAGTCCCCAGATCTCAACCCAATAGAGCATCTTTGGGATGTGGTGGAACGGGAGCGTCGTGCCCTGGATGTGCATCCCACAAATCTCCATCAACTGCAAGATGCTATCCTATCAATATGGGCCAACATTTCTAAAGAATGCTTTCAGCTCCTTGTTGAATCAATGCCACGTAGAATTAAGGCAGTTCTTAAGGAGAAAATGGGTCAAACACAGTATTAGTATGCTGTTCCTAATAATCCTCTAAGTGAGTGTATATATATATATATATATATATGTTTATATTATATATGTTTTACCAGTGCCTAATTTGTTTTTGTAGGGCTCTTAAAAGCATGAAATTGACACAAAAAACGTCACAGTTTTCTGCATCTATTTCTGAAAACTCTAAACTGGCAGTTCGCAAAGTTTTTTGTTTTCTTATTATGCTGTAAAACTGCCACACATACCCAATGGCTGTAGCAAATGTCTGTTTTTGTCATTTTCTAAAGAAGTAAGTGCAAATGACAGGTTCACATCTCCATGACTGGTGGTGTGTCTGAGGGAGGAAGTGAAAGATGGTGGAGTTCAGAGACAGACAGACGAGAAAGCAAACCTTCCAGCATTTGCTGTTGAGGAAAATGAACTGGGTAGATGCCGGACCGGCTCGACAGCTCCTGAGAGAGTTTAATCAAGGCAAAGTCATCTTGATTAAATTAGATGTTTTTAAAGTGTGTGTGTGGCGTGAACTGCTAGAACTCATTTCACCAAACTTGTGAGAGACGTTTGTCTTTGAGCGGAGCGTATGCGCCGCGAGCAAGAAATGTGGTCATGTCAATCTCTCTGAGAGAACTTTCTGCTTCCTCAGTAATTAACCTTCCATCTCCTACAACACATGAAACGGCATCTATGGATGAAACAGATGCTCAGAAACCTGACACATGTTGTTTAATCTAAGCCTACACTAATACGTACAAAATGTACCTTTTCTGAACTGTCAGATATGATGATATCGTGTTTCTTTGTTGTTGTTGTTTTTACCTCTAGCATATATCATGGTATTCTCTGAAATACCGTATATACCATGGTGTATATACAGTGCATATATATGAGCAATATCACACTCGTAGCTGCGCGATATGGCTGTGTTTCAGGCCGAGTGCCCTAGGACCCCAAATTAATTATATCACATGTATAACCAGGGGCACAACTACCCAGTGCCAGAGGGGTATGCAACAATTTTGCCCCCCATCCCCACCCCCAATAACAAATAGTTATTAATAGGCTAATAACAAACATAAAACTAAACAATCATTTGAAAGTAATTAAAGAGGAAATTATGAGTTAAGCAATATCATACGAGCAAGAGTGCTATTTTCCAGAGTAGATTATATCAGCACAACTGCAAAATGCGATATTAATTTTATACAACAGTTCAAGTTTTACAGTTTTGCTCTATTTTTCCAACAAAAATAGATTCAAACTAAGTATAGGTTTCGTTCTCGCATAATTCACCGTTTTTGAACAGTTGGTTAGAATAAATTAGTTGAATGATTCTAGAATCCACTCACGCCGCCAAATATACTGTTAGTTTATAGTTTCATAGGCCTGGAATAATTTCATATTTCTGTCATTGAAATATTATATTTAGAACATAAATCTAAAAATCTCATGAGATTATTTAAGCCAGGGGTTTTCAAACTTTATGATGCCAATGACCCCCAAATATGATGAACATTTATGGGGGACCCGCTACCTAAAATCCATCTATATATTTTTGTGTATGAAAAAAAGGTTTGTAAAGTTTTAGATAAATAGTAAGTATGATTATATATACACATTGTTTCCACATTGGCCATTCTTATTGTTTGATGTATAAACCTGAAGAAAAAAATGTTCAATGCAATTTTTCAATAAATGTATGTAAGCAGTTTACCTACTGTGTTAAGAATACGGTATTTCAACCCCAGTGAGCGAGATAAAGTGGACTATAGTGAGAAAAACTCACTATAAAGATATGAAGCAAACATACACTCACCTAAAGGATTATTAGGAACACCTGTTCAATTTATCATTAATGCAATTATCTAATCAACCAATCACATGGCAGTTGCGTCAGAGATGGTGGTCCAGTGGGGTAAACTGATATGCAGAAGGTTGCTGGTTCGATCCCAGCGGTCACCACCAGTGTGTCCCTGAGCAAGGCACTTTACTCCATGTTGCTCCAGGGGGATTGTCCCTGTAATAAGGCTTTGGATAAAAGTGCCTGCCAAATGCATAAATGTAAATGTAAATGCTTCAATGCATTTAGGGGTGTGGTCCTGGTCAAGAGTATTTCACAATCTGCTCAGTTACTGGGATTTTCACGCACAACCATTTCTAGGGTTTACAAAGAATGGTGTGAAAAGGGAAACACATCCAGTATGGGGCAGTCCTGTGGGCCAAAATGCCTTGTTGATGCTAGAGGTCAGAGGAGAATGGGCCGACTGATTCAAGCTGATAGAAGAGCAACTTTGACTGAAATAACCACTCGTTACAACCGAGGTATGCAGCAAAGCATTTGTGAAGCCACAACACACACAACCTTGAGGCGGATGGGCTACAACAGCAGAAGACCCCACCGGGTACCACTCATCTCCACTACAAATAGGAAAAAGAGGCTACAATTTGCACGAGCTCCCCAAAATTGGACAGTTGAAGACTGGAAAAATGTTGCCTGGTCTGATGAGTCTGGATTTCTGTTGAGACATTCAGATGGTAGAGTCAGAATTTGGCGTAAAAAGAATGAGAACATGGATCCATCGTGCCTTGTTACCACTGTGCAGGCTGGTGGTGGTGGTGTAATGGTGTGGGGGATGTTTTCTTGGCACACTTTAGGCCCCTTAGTGCCAATTGGGCATGGTTTAAATGCCACGGCCTACCTGAGCATTGTTTCTGACCATGTCCATCCCTTTATGACCACCATGTGCCCATCCTCTGATGGCTACTTCCAGCAGGATAATGCCCCATGTCACAAAGCTCCAATCATTTCAAATTGGTTTCTTGAACATGACAATGAGTTCACTGGACTAAAATGGCCCCCACAGTCCCCAGATCTCAACCCAATAGAGCATCTTTGGGATGTGGTGGAACGGGAGCTTCGTGCCCTGGATGTGCATCCCACAAATCTCCATCAATCCATATTCTCTGAAATTTTCTGGGGACCCCTTTGAACCTTCTGGAGGACCCCTGGGGGTCCCCGGACCCCAGCTTGAAAACCCCTGATTTAAGCAATTGTAATTACAGTTTAAGTGGATTTTGATAAATGGTAAGATGGGTTTTGTTGATACTGATTTCATTTAATTCTATAACAGCCATAGTGTATCGTGGTAAATAGTGTAATGACTTAAAAAGATGGTCAACATTATGCAACTTTAGTTTATAAGAGGTGTGCCCTAAAAAGTAAGCATGCAATTTTGAGAACACCAAGGAAAGTGCACGTTCTTTAGTCTGTTTGGATACTTCAAACACAAGTTTGCACTGCCTGTTTGGTTTACCTGTTTAGCCTACACGTTAATAATGTGCGTTTTGTCCGACTCATAGAGCGCGCCTCTCGATATTCCATTATTTTCCAAAATTCTATTATGGAATCTTATTAGGGCGCCTACTCTAGCCTGTTATGGTGCGTTCACACCGGACGCGATTCGCGCGAGTGATTTACATGTTAAGTCAATACAGAGACGCGAAATGGCATTCTGCAGCGCGATTCGCGCGAATGAGGCGGCGTGAATGATGCGAATCGCTCAAGTTGAAAAATCTGAACTTTGGCGGAAATTGAGAAGTGAACAGAATATTTAAACAGTGCTTAGAGAGCATTTGTGTGTGATTTGAGTTCTGAGAACTTGGCTGAAAGTTCATTAAAAGAACCATTTCAAAAGCTGAAGTGACTTTCTTTTCTATATATTATAGTTAGAATATGTATAACTCAATGTTTTAACTAATTGAAAAAGCTGAATAATCATTCAAAATTTACTGATTAGTCATCGACGTTAATGACAATAATCGACGATTAGTCAATTAACGTTCTAATAATCGTTAGATTAATCGATTATTAAAATAATCTTTGTTGCACGTAACAACGCTACCAGCGACTTCTTATACCATTAACCTTTAGTATAATTATGCCTCACTCTTCACAAGCGGAATGAAGCAAAGCACACTGCTCTCCTTTTCCAATCTCTTCCAGTCGGACAGCCCAAACCCAGAATAATAATCAACAGATGCATAAGAAATAGAGATATACAGTTGTAAAGAGAGTTAAAAAGATATATCTGCCTGTATATATATATATATATATATATATATATATATATATATATATATATATATATATATATATATATATGATAACACTGATGATCTCTGTTAGTGGGTGGGATATATTAGGCAGCAAGTGAACATTTTGTCCTCAGAGTTGATGTGTTAGAAGCAGGAAAAATGGGCAAACGTAAGGATTTGAGCGAGTTTGACAAGGGCCAGATTGTGACGGCTAGACGACTGGGTCAGAGCATCTCCAAAACTGCAGCTCTTGTGGGGTGTTCCCGGTCTGCAGTGGTCAGTCTCTATCAAAAGTGCTCAAGGAAGGGACAGTGGAGAACCGGCCACAGGGTCATGGGCGGCCGAGGCTCATTGATGCACGTGGGGAGCGAAAGCTGGCCCGTGTGGTCCGATCAAACAGATTGTGTTTCAGCCTGGTGGCTGTGGCTCTTTCAGCAGATAATGCGCCGCCACAAAGCATAAATGCTTCAGGAATGCTTTGAGGAGCACAACAACGAGTTTGAGGTGTCAATCCAATCGAGCATCTGTGGGATGTGCCGAACAAACAAGTCCGATCCATGGAGGCCCCGCCTCACAACTTACAGGACTTAAAGGATCTGCTGCTAACATCTTGGTGCCAGATACCACAGCACACCTTCAGGGGTCTAGAGGAGTCCATGCCTCGATGGGTCAGCAAAATGGGAACCAACACAATATTAGTAATATTATAGGTCATACTGTTATGCCTGATTGGTGTGTTTTATACCAAATGCATAAAATTGACATAATACTGAACTTGTATGACTTAATACCAATCATAAAGTGTGTTCTGTGGATAACTGATGCATTAACACTAGAGAGCAACATCAGTTACCCAGCGGCTCATCCACTACGCCTCACTGTGTGCTCTTTTTCCACAGAAGTGTTTTATAGCCCGAACAGTATGAGCCGAGTCAAAAATAGCCCACCTGCTGAAGATGAGGAGAGTCCGCGGGAATCTGGAGCTTTCGTCATCAAATAGGACTTTATCTTTGTCTTTATCCTTGGCCCATTTACCAAAGCTTGTGGTTTTATCTTCAACTGAGTCCTTCTATTGGAGAGCAGGGTGCAAAACATGTAAAACTGATTTTTCACAACTGCCTGCTGGGTAGACGCAGCTGTAACCCCAGGAGGTAGACGTGCAACTTTAAACAAAAAGAGATCTGGTTAAATAAGGAGATGTGTCAATGTTCCACAATGAGTGTTTATTTAAGCATTATCTTGACATCACGGCTGATATTAAGTATTAAGAAATAAATACACACATCCTAAAATACCATGCTAACTTTTTTGTTTGTAAGGGTAAAAAACAGTTGAGGTGCAAATGGATCAGACGGAAATTTATGGAAGAGCATACACTCTAAAAAATGCTGGGTTAAATATAACCCAAGTTGGGTTGAAAATGGACTAACCCAGCAATTGGGTTGTTTTAGCAAACATTTAACCCAACCTCTGGGTTAAAACAACCCACATTCTGGGTTAAAACAACCCAATTGCTGGGTTAGTCCATTTTCAACCCAACTTGAGTTATTTTTAATCCAGCATTTTTACAGTGTATTTATGATCTATTCTGTAAATAACATGACTCAGATATGCTAAAGATATACTATATTGTACGTGTAGTCAAGATGACACATACACTGTAAAAAATGTATGTGATTTTAACGGTAAAAGACTGTAAAAATGCTACGGTGAAAAATTGTTTAAAAGAAAGTTTCCATACACGGTAAATAACTGCAATAGACGTAACCTTACATTTACATTTTATACCCTACACTTTTACATGGTACTCATCATTCTTCTTCCTCCAAACACGTTTAGTGGAATTATGAGCAAAAAGTTCTATTTTGGTCTCATCTGACCACATGACTTTCTCCCATGACTCCTCTGGATCATCCAAATGGTCATTGGCAAACTTAAGACGGGCCTTGACATGTGCTGGTTTAAGCAGGGGAACCTTCCGTGCCATGCATGATTTCAAACCATGACGTCTTAGTGTATTACCAACAGTAACCTTGGAAACGGTGGTCCCAGCTCTTTTCAGGTCATTGACCAGCTCCTCCCGTGTAGTTCTGGGCTGATTTCTCACCTTTCTTAGGATCATTGAGACCCCACGAGGTGAGATCTTGCATGGAGCCCCAGTCCGAGGGAGATTGACAGTCATGTTTAGCTTCTTCCATTTTCTAACGATTGCTCCAACAGTGGACCTTTTTTCACCAAGCTGCTTGGCAATTTCCCTGTAGCCCTTTCCAGCCTTGTGGAGGTGTACAATTTAGTCTCTAGTGTCTTTGGACAGCTCTTTGGTCTTGGCCATGTTAGTAGTTGGATTCTTACTGATTGTATGGGGTGGACAGGTGTCTTTATGCAGCTAACGACCTCAAACAGGTGCATCTAATTTAGGATAATAAATGCAGTGGAGGTGGACATTTTAAAGGCAGACTAACAGGTCTTGAGGGTCAGAAATCTAGCCGATAGACAGGTGTTCAAATACTTATTTGCAGCTGTATCATACAAATAAATAGTTAAAAAATCATACATTGTGATTTCTGGATTTTTTTTTAGATTATGTCTCTCACAGTGGACATGCACCTATGATGACAATTTCAGACCCTCCATGATTTCCAAATGGGAGAACTTGCAAAATAGCAGGGTGTTCAAATACTTATTTTCCTCACTGTATATATATATATAACAGATCATTATTAGATTTTATAATTTGGCTTTTAATTAGGGATGCACCGAATGCAGGATTCAGGTTTGGATTTGGCCGAATATTGGGCTTTTTGACGGGGTTCGGTTTCTGCCGAACCTTAGAATTTTTTTCCGAACCGAACCCTGGCTTGCACTACACGTCTCCGCTGGTCGACGTAATAACGTCGCCGTTGATTATGGGAACGTGTTTACTAGCTGGACGGTTCGACTGCAGTCGGCTGTGAGAAAGTGAAAATGGGACTCGTGAACAGAAAACGTGTTGTTTGGCAGTACTTTCAGTCAAATTGAAGTCGATTGAAGTAGAGCTACATGTTCAATTTGCAATGCCGATTTGTTTCGTGGTGGCAAGGACCCTAAACAACAGCCGCTGTTAAAACATTTGCGTATGAAACATCCAAAAGAATACGAGTTGACCATGAGGGAATCTACAGACAGCAGCCAATGCAGCAGCTTCAGCTATGGCGAAGGCATCCTGGCATAATGTTGCCTTTTACAGCTAAAATAAAACAAAATGAAAAATGCACTGCTGTGGACGTTGTTTACTTCATTAATGTGTTTACTGGGATAATGGACTGAGGATGGGAGTAGCTGGATTCGGTATTCGGTTTTGGATTTGGCAGAATCTTAACCAGTGGATTCTGTATTTGGCCGAACCCATGGGCGTCGGAAGCAAAAAAAATCTCTCAGAAAAACTTTACTGGAGTAGATGCCATTTACATTAAGTATAAATATATCTGAGAGCAGTAATAGTGTAGGGGTGAGACGCATGGCATCAAGTTTTGACGCAAATCAAACCCGCCTTTTGCCAAACTCACTCTACTCCCTTTTCCCATTACATATCAGATTGGAAAGGCATTTATTTTCAATAGAAAATAATAAAATATTAGAAAAGTGGAAATAAAGCGTCTAACGTGTGTTTAATAGTAAGTGTTTATCGGTTAGGGGTAGGTAAACAGCAGTGGCGTAACTTTGCTTTGAAAAGTGGTGGGGACACCGCACAACTCATTTTGCTATGTGTTTATTTAATACGGTAACACATTGCTGCCACATACATATTATTTTTCCACTCAATTATGTAGTAATAACGAGATCGTATGTCGTTTTAACATCTTTTCTCGTAATAACGAGATCTTGTGTCATAAAAACGACATAATTTTCTCGTAATAACGAGATTGTATGTTGTTAAAACGACATATTTTTCTCGTTAAAATTACATACTGTATATTTTCTCCTAATAAGGGCATGTGTTGTATAGTGATGTGTGTATATATGTCTGTATCCATATTAGAGAATTGATTTAGCCCATGCCTTTGTCACACTTGTTTGAAAAGCAGAAGCTCAGCGTAAAATATCTCATCCGCTGCCTGTATCAGTGGCAGTGCCCATAGCACGAAATTTGTTGTAGCCCAATTTATTGATAGTTCTTAACAGCCATGGGTAGCAGTGCCATGGACCGCTCATGATTAACGTAATGACGAACCCCGGTACAGCCACAAATATCATAACTCTATAAGGCCTACTGTAATTAAGACATTCTAGAAATGTATTAAAAATAAAGACTCAAAGGCCTCAAAGGAAAACAGGCCAGTGGGTTCAACCCATTCCCGGCGTTCTTATTTTACTTCCGATGTATTAAATATACAGGCAAATAGTTTATGAAACCTTGATCAAAATTAAAATACAATTCACTTTTCATCATCAACATATAAAAATTTAAACAACAATATAATAGGCTAATATTTAAACATATAGCCTAACTATGAATCTAGATCTAAACCCCCCAAATGCCTTTTTTCCTGGAGAACCCCCCCCACCCGTAAAGCTATTGGGTTGTTTTTGGCTAGTTTTGAGTAGCAGTTGGGCGAGTTTTGCTGTAAAAACTTGGCAACCCTGTCTGTGCGCACTGGAATAAGTCACGTTAGAAGAAGAAGATGAGTGTAAACGATCTTTGCCGGTGTTGTAAAAAAGAATTTAAGGATACTCAGAGTACTCACCAACACCATCATCATTTCTGAGAGAAATAGTAAAGGTGAACGCATATACGAACAAGTTCTCCGTTTAGGATTAGAACAAATTCAACCCAAGCGCCTTTGATGACGTGGATGATGACGTTACTGTTTATCATCTGTCCATCATCGTCTAAAGCCCGCCCTGACAATTTCATTGGTCTGAACAGTTTCTGTTCGGGCATAATTACTTCTCTATGGATCAAGTCCAGACCGAACTGCCCGTGCAAAATTGTTTGTGGGCGGGGCTAAGTTCGTCTGGCATCCAGGCTATTAAACAGGAAAATAATGCAGCATAATTTTATTCAGCCGTATAGCCATTCTGGAGAAAATGGTGATGTCATCAGTTCATTTCAATTATCATACAGTGGCAGTGTGGGCTTTAGATCAGTAATTAGATCAGTAATTAAGTTTATATGGTTAATTTAGTTTAATAATTAGATTTATTTCTGTTTAGTTGAAAAATTTAGAAAACTTTTGTGTCCCCAACTGAGCACGCCAAGCCAGAGGCAACAGTGGCAAGGAAACCAAAACCCCATCAGGAGCAGAATGGAGAAAAATAAACCTTGGGAGAAACCAGGCTCAGTCAGGGTGTAAAAGTCGATCATTCTTTACAGTTGGCGCGGTATATGTTTGGACAGAAGACGAGTTCTTTATTAAACTCATAAAAAAAACAATAGAATATAAAATGCCGCAATTGATCAAGAGCTTGAAGCAGATAAGAGAGAGAAACACCTCATATGAGCCACTCAAGTATAAGGGGCTTTCCTTGCCATCAGTGCTTGAATAACACACGCGTCTCCTTCCATTAATAATAATGGCGTGCGGTGGATGGGATATACATTAACCTAACAACACGTGAGGAAAAAAAAAAGATTTAGTCGCATAACATCAGTTAAAGGTGCCCTAGAATGATTTGAAACAACATTTTAAATTGTTCTCTGGTATCTACATAGAGGGTATATGGCTTATTTAAGGTCAATAATTGTCCAGATACGGTTTTACAGGTCCATTTACAACTCTAGAAATCTTCCCCAGGATGAAATGCTCTGTTTTTGCCTTATTTGGAAGGGTCATGAATATTAATGCGGAGTTCTGCTCTGATTGGCTGTTTCACTGCGGCTCAATGATAGCAGGCACAACTTTACTGACCGTCTTGACGATGGAGAGATTAGGCATTCAACCTTATATGTTTGAGCCTGTTTCTGATGAAGATGCAGATTTTGAGGAACAACAACATGTTTTGAGATTGGAAATGAACGCTTCTGAATGGTAAGTTAAGTCTTTATTTTAATTAGGAATCTGCAAAATCATTACGTCCATACCAGAACTTCAGCCTAAACCATAACTAGCATATAGCATTAAATATACACATCAGCAGTCACAACTTTTTTAGCATTGTAAAAATAATTTAATTATTGTAATGTGTCCCTGTATGATTTACAATGATAGCGTCTTCACTTTGAATCACAAACTGAACTGGGTAGCGCTTAAATATGTTGTTTGTACAGTAATGTTTGAGTTTGACAGTAGAGTACTGATTTAAAATACTTCAGCTGTCAAAAATATAAATAAATAAATATCAAATTACTATCGTTTCAACTTAAATGGTGGAGGTGGTGACGTTAGCTAGAAGGATCGTGTGAGCTATGTGTAAGCAACTAAACTAACATAGTATGTTACGTATCTATGGTTGCATTTTGTCATTTATGACAACACTGGCATGATATAATATTAACCTTTGTCATTAGACATACTATTTAGTTATGTAAGATACTTGGATTATCCTATTGTTACTGTACTAGCATCTTGCGTTGGATCTAGACAACAACAGGAATATTATCTTTACTGTTGTCTCTCTAAGAAACTTTCAATTTAATCAGAAATTGTTTAGACAGTCAAGAAGTGGATAAATCACTGCTTGCAGGACTATGGTTGGAATTGGCCCTTTCTTCAGTGTCAGACGCTGAGCGAAGCCTGCTTGATATTGTCCCAGGTTTTAAAAACTGTCCGTGGTGAAATGGGCCGAGCAAACTAACAACTTTGAATTAAATTGTTGCGGTTTCTGATTATAAATAAACATCAACCATGCCTGTTGACATGTTTTATCTGTGGGAAGAGTATGAAACGTCTTCACATCCCCTGCACAGCCTGGAACACAACATTTGTGTCCATGATCTGCCATGTTCGCTGTCCTCGCGTGACGCTTGTTCACCTGCAGAGATGATTCGGCTGCGCAGTTTCGCCTGACAGTGAACATGTGCTGGCATATGCAAATGTTGGGGGGCGTACATATTAATGATCCCGACGATTGCATCACTGCTGGTGTTATGTTGAGATTTGCTTATTTTTCCATGGTGTTTTTCACAAACGAGATTTACATATGAAGGAGGAGGCAATGGTGTTTGAGACTCACTGTATGTGATTTACATGCACTGAACTCCTGTTATTTAACTATGGCAAGGTTCATTCAATTTTTCATTCTAGGGCACCTTTAATGGAAACGCTGTCATTGCGCAATATTTTTTTATCGACTATTAGGAAATATAGCAAAAGTTTTGCGCAAATCTGTAATGGAAAAAAAAGCTTCTGACCGGTGGAAAAATGTGTTAAATTAATGTATTACGATTTGTAGATCGTGCTTTTGCTTTAATACACACCTTCCGCAATATATTTTTCAATTACTTTTAAAAAGTGTTGGGGACAATATCGAGCCTGGCAAAAAGTGGTGGGGACATGTCCCACCCGTCCCACCCGTAAATTACGCCTATGCGCATATAATACAGACATGCGCTGAATTAGAGATGATAAAAGTGAGTGGGTCCAATATCATTGATCGTAAAAAGTGGGTGTGTCCCGCCCACATACCATGGCCGAACCCCAAAAATCTGGATTCGGTGCATCCCTACTTTTAATATTACGTTTATCTTTGTAAACATTTACAAAAGCTGTTATGCTCTTCTAGGATTCTCTTGATCCGTGTAGCCGTCTGCCAGAATCCTGCGGTGGGACCAGGCTCTTCCTAATGAAAAAATAGTGAGAAGAAAGTCAATCGCCGGCACGCCGCCATCAGACTCCTGGCCCTGTATTTGAAGGTGCATGCAGATCCAACCGCAGATGTGTGCTGGCACCTAAACTGAACCTTCACTCACATCAAAGACATGCAAAAGGAGACAAAATGGAAGCTGTGGCTGTTTAATGATTAAGGATGGCTTGTTGCACCGGGGCGACAGCTGGGGTGTGAGCTGGCAACAGCTGAGACCATTAAATTTTCATTCCTCAAGCATAAAGATTGAGAGATGGCAAGAAAGGACAACGGAGAATAAGAGACAATTGCTGTGAGAGAACTAAAGGCAAATACACAAAAAAAAAAAGGGATTACAGATTTGAATCATTGCTGTGTAGATTCTTATTATAGTCATACACTACCATAATATTCTGGGTCAGTAAGATGCAACAAATGCCTTCATTCAGTAACAGTGTCACTCACTGAATCATTTGGACTTGAAGGGAGCATGTTTGTCTTTGTGTCTACCAACTCCAATGAGACCTGTCATCATAATTATTGAGATATTATACCATAAACATGACTTCCTAGCGTTGCCGGAACATAGTTTTGGGGTAGTTCTTATTCAGTAAAGTTGCATTCAAATGCACACGTTTTTCAGTTTATCTGTTTCTTTTGAAAAACCCTGAAACTTTCCACAAAAATATGAAGCAGCACAACTGTTTTCAACATTGATAATAATCATAAATGTTTGTTAAGCATCACATCATATGATGAGAATGATTTCTGAAGGATTATGTGACACTAAAGACTGGAGTAATGATAAATTCAGCTTTGATCGCAGGAATACATTACATTTTAAAATATATTAACATAGACAGTTGTAACAATAATTAACATTATTACTGTTTTACTTGATCATATAAATGCAGCATAGTGCTCATTAAAGACATAAAATATACCGACAAAATGTTGTAATGGTGTTTCTACGGCATTTTTTTAGAAGAAAAAGTTTAGACTATGACCCAGAAAAAAAAACGTTTTTTGAATGTAGTATTTTTTTATGTCATTACATTGTTTAGAGCATAAGAAACTTTTGTTTTTTTTATGATATTTTATTCATATGTTATGATATGTCCTCTGTAGTTGACAGCAGGAGTTGTTAAAAAAATGAGATGACATGAAATTGCCTGTATAGGCAAAAACAATGGGATTTATTTTTAATTCTCCAATCAATTTTTAGGTTTCAGGTTTTTTTTTAAACAAACTTTATTTAAAGATGATTCTGAACTATGTTATGAAAGATATAACGAAATGCATTCATATACCATTTTACTTTATGAAATATGTGGGTAAAATGACAATACTTGGATTTTCCCATTCAATACAATGCATCTATTCACTGCATCTAATTTGCATATTAATGTGTTCTTGGTGCAACATGTAATGAAAAAAGAAGTGTAATAATGGGAGGAAAAATTGGCAACATTTTCATAATAATATCTAATATTTCATAGGAATATTGATCTGTAATTTCTTTCCCTGTTCACTTGTTGTGTCTCCAGAATGCCTGATAATCATGATTTAACTCCTGGTGTCACTACAGTGGTCATTTATGAAATCAATGCCCTGTTTTGATACAGAAAGTCATATTTTGATTAGAAACCCCATAACGTTTTCCTGAGATGTTGATTTATAACAAACAATTTGAAAATGAATCAGATTTAAATTATAATTAAAAAATATGATCATATTTCCAAAAGAGTGCTAAACATTAATGTCAGCCGTTTTTAAAGACCAAGAAGAAGTTGTTGTCCTGGTGAATCCTCCAAACATTTGGTATCCCTGCAAAGCCCACAATGTGCTCTTTACAGGACTGGGACATGTGTGATGTCAGAGAAATTCACTGAAATATAATGTCCACTACAGTGGACAAAAGTCTATTCTTGGGTCCCAGGAGGATAATGATCAACAGTCCATTCCTGTTTAGAAATCTTGCACACCTTAGCCTTTGACTGTTCTAGTTGCTTCTATTGCTCTCATTTTTGGATAAAAGCGTCTGCTAAATGACTAAATGTAAATGTAGAAATCTTATAGTCACAGCATTTACAACCTGGTTTCCATATGTAACATATTTCCAAGTGAAACATGATGTTCAACAATAATGTTTAATTCTTACATTTTGTCCTTTGGGAAATGATTAGATGGTGAAAAGTTAAAATCTGAGCATGGACCATGACATCTTTTACAATAAGACTAACAATGAACAAGGAAAATAAATGGTCAGTGTTGATATTTAAAAACTGTTCCCGTTTTTCTACAGGTGAGTTTCTTGCTCAGCGGTTGCCCAAGTTATGCCTTGGAAGTACAAGACCTGGATGCTGCCATCAATGCTTTTGCCCAGGTACATTCTTCAAAAGCTTCTTTATTGGTATCAATATGCCGCTTTTCCACTGCCAGTCAAGTCAAGTCAACTTTATTTATATAGCGCTTTTAACAATGTAGATTGTTTCAAAGCAGCTTTACAGTGTTAAACAGCAAAATAATGCAGCATAATTTTATTAAGCTGCATAGCCATTTGACGTCATCAGTTCATTTCAATTTCCATACGGTGACAGTGTGGGCTTTAGATCAATAATTAGATCAGTAATTTAGTTTATATGGTTAATTTAGTTTAATAATTAGATTTATTTTGATGTCCATCCATCCATCCATCTTCTTCCGCTTTATCCGGGGCCGGGTCGCGGGGGCAGCAGTCTAAGCAGAGATGCCCAGACTTCCCTCTCCCTAGACACTTCCTCTAGCTCTTCCGGGGGGACACCGAGGCGTTCCAAGGCCAGCCGGGAGACATAGTCCCTCCAGCGTGTCCTTGGTCTTCCCCGGGGCCTCCTCCCGGTTGGACATGCCGAAACACCTTCCCGGGAAGGCGTTCAGGAGGCATCCGGAACAGATGCCCGAGCCACCTCAGCTGTCCCCTCTCGATGTGGAGGAGCAGCGGCTCTACTCCGAGCTCCTCCCGAGTGACTGAGCTTCTCACCCTATCTCTAAGGGAGCGCCCAGCCACCCTGCGGAGAAAGCTCATTTCGGCCGCCTGTATCCGGGATCTTGTCCTTTCGGTCATGACCCAAAGCTCATGACCATAGGTGAGAGTAGGAACGTAGATTGACCGGTAAATCGAGAGCTTCGCCTTACGGCTTAGCTCTTTCTTCACCATGACAGACCGGTACATCGACCGCATTACTGCAGAAGCTGCACCGATCCGTCTGTCAATCTCCCGTTCCATCCTCCCCTCACTCGTGAACAAGACCCCTAGATACTTGAACTCCTCCACTTGGGGCAGGAACTCTCCACCAACCTGAAGTGGGCAAGCCACCCTTTTCCGACTGAGGACCATGGCCTCGGATTTGGAGGTGCTGATCCCCATCCCAGCCGCTTCACACTCGGCTGCAAACCGTCCCAGTGCATGCTGGAGGTCCTGGTTAGAAGGGGCCAACACGACAACGTCATCCGCAAAGAGCAGAGACGAAACCGTATGGTCCCCAAACCTGACACCCTCCGGCCCTTGGCTGCGCCTAGAAATTCTGTCCATAAAAATTATGAACAGAACCGGCGACAAAGGGCAGCCCTGCCGGAGTCCAACATGCACCGGGAACAAGTCTGACTTACTGCCGGCAATGTGGACCAAACTCCTGCTTCGGTTATACAGGGACCGGACAGCCCTCAGCATATTCCCATACCCATATTCCCCGAGCACCCTCAACAGGGAGCCGCAAGGGACACAGTCGAATGCCTTCTCCAAATCCACAAAACAAATGTGGACTGGTTGGGCGAACTCCCATGAACGGGGGAGTTTCGATTTATTTCGATGTTTAGTTGAAAAATGTAGTGTCCCCAACTGAGCACGCCAAGCCAGAGGCAAAAGTGGCAAGGAAACCAAAACCCCATCAGGAGCAGAAAGGAGAAAAATAAACCTTGGGAGAAACCAGGCTCAGTCGGGGTGCCAGTTCTCCTCTGGCCAATTAACAAACAGCGTAGTATTATTATTATTATTCTGGCTGCTTTACAGGTCAGAGGTCATAATAGATCAGAATATTCGAAGGACCGGAGGCAACACGCTGGAGACGGGTTTATTGAGGATGATGTTGATTATATAATTATTAAAGTGCAATATTCGAATGATCGGGGGCAGGTCAGTGCGAGTGTAACCCCTCCTGTTCGAACCACCCGCTCTAAGCGGGACTCGAACCCGGGTCTGCCGGCATGAGAGTCGCTCACTCTAACAACACTCAAAATGATACGTTGAATTTACTTAATTTCTTACTTAATGTCAGCAGGTTCCACATAATTGTGTTATGTTGAATTTAATTAACATTGTTTATTTCAGTAAACTTAAGTTTTTTACGTAAGGTTAATTCAATGCCATTTAGTTAAATCAGGTTAACATTCTTCATTTTGTCCAAAACTATTCAATTGAATTATTCTAAAATGAATATAAAAAACAAACCAAAACAAGCAATCCAGTTTAATTGATTATTTTTATTTAGTGAAATACTATTTTTGCAACATTTACAAAACCTATCACAAGGTCTTATTGGCTAGCCAGAAGATGGTTTTGTTACAGCATGGTATGCCCAAAGTAGTTGTGTTTTATTATTAAAACAGCTTTAATTGTTATTAGCAGGTCCTCACCCCAAGCACACGCTCTACACTTCACCACAATAACCTCCAAACACTAACATAACACAAACTTTCCATTTTCTCATCTGCACTGAAAAAAGATTATTCGTTGAATTCGTTGAAGTGGTTGCAATCAATTTATTTGATCTCAATTTAAATAAAAACACATGCAATTCCCATAGAATCAAATCATTTTTAAACAAAAATTTAAATCAAAAAACTAAATTTAAATGATTTAAACGAGCACAAATTAATTATGTTTAATTTAATCGGGCCATAATCATTTTTTTCAGTGTGGTTAAAAATGCATCAAATAGCACTTTATTAAACATTTACTCTCCGAACTCAGCCCCTTTGCAAAGCATGATGGGAAGTGAACGTCTCGTTTGATTGGGTTACTTGATTGAAACATGTTATTTCAAAATGAAAACATCAAGTTACGTCAAAGAGTAACGGTTTTAAGTCAGTTTAACATGAGGCAATTACATTTGAACCAGAAACCTGATATAATTGTGTTAAATCAAGATGACTTGCTTAAATTAAGTGAACAGCATCAGAAAATCATTTTTTGAGTGAAGGAGGCTAAAGGCTGCAACCTCTACAGCCATTTGCTAGAGCATCTCTTGAGATCAGAGGAGTGAGGTTTACTCGCACAGCGGCTACTAGCTGGCGTCCGTTACATGAGCCAGGGCTAACAACGTGCCGGACGGGGCCAATAGCCTCGGACCTCAAGCACAGAGTCCAAAATCAAGCCAGTAGCCCCGCAGCGCTGCCCTAAAAACACACCTCCATTAAACAACCTCACACAACCTCACCTTTTCACCAGCTGACTCAAAAAATTATTTTCTGATGCTGTTCACTTTATTTAAGCAAGGCATCTTGATTTAACACAATTATATCAGGTTTCTGGTTCAAATGTAATTGATTCATGTTAAACTGACTTAAAACCATTACTCTTTGAAATAACATGTTTCAATCAAGTAACCCAATCAAACAAGACTTTCACGTCCCATCATGCTTTGCAAAGGGGCTGAGTTCGGAGAGTAAATGTTTGAATAAAGTGCTATTTGATGCGTTTTTAACCAGATGAGAAAATGGAGAGACTTTTTAATGCTTAATGGTTGGTATTTCTAAAAGTTTGTGTTATGTTAGTGTTTGGAGGTTATTGTGGTGAAGTGTAGAGATGTGCTTGGGGTGAGGACCTGCTAATTACAATTAAAGCTGCTTTAATAATAAAACACAACTACTTTGGGCATACCATGCTGTAACAAAACCATCTTCTGGCTAGCCAATAAGACCTTGTGAAAGGTTTTGTAAATGTTGCAAAAATAGTATTTCACTAAATAAAAATAATCAATTAAACTGGATTGCTTGTTTTGGTTTGTTTTTATATTCATTTTAGAATAATTCAATTGAATAGTTTTGGACAAAATGAAGAATGTTAACCTGATTTAACTAAATGTCATTGAATTAACCTTACGTAAAAAACTTACGTTTACTGAAATAAACAATGTTAATTAAATTCAACATAACCCAATTACAGTACGTGGAACCTGTTGACATAAAAAAATTAAGTTAATCCAACGTATCATTTTTTTGTGAGCATGACAGAAGTTTAAGTGTGGTCTTCACTTAGTTTCTCCCAAGGTTTATTTTTCTCCATTAGGTCACCTGATGGGGTTTTGGTTTCCTTGCCACTGTTGCCTCTGGCTTGGCGTGCTCAGTTGGGGACACTAAATTTTTCAAAATTTTTCAACTAAACATCGAAATAAATCTAAAAAACTAAAGTCCTGATCTAATTATTGATCTAAAGCCCACACTGTCACCGTATGGAAATTGAAATGAACTGATGACATCAAATGGCTATACAGCTTAATAAAATTATGCTGCATTATTTTCCTGTTTAACACTGTAAAGCTGCTTTGAAACAATCTACATTGTTAAAAGCGCTATATAAATAAAGTTGACTTGACTTGACTTGATAAAACATGAAAACAAATAAATACATGATTATAATCATATATGATTCGGCTACAATCTTCAAGCAGTCTCTGCTATTTTCCATAAACATACTGTATGTGTATTTATTAATGCAATGGTTAGCATAAGTAGCATTGCATATAAATATATTTCTGCTTCATATGGTGATCAGAATCCCCATCGCAAGGAAGTTATTTTAAACACTCGCTGGTGTTTGAAAGTGAGTTTGAGCTGAATTTAACGTTTTAAATGTTGACGTTAGCTGGTGGCCTGATATAACAACATGGGAAATGAGCAGTGGTGTTGACTGTCTCCTGACTCCTGACTGTTCTCAAACACCAGTTGGCCGAAGGTATTCAGCGGGCCAAACCCCTGGCCGATGGCCCAGAGGAAGCCCCGATGAGGCCCGATCAAGCCCACACATACACAGTTGAGTTGACATACAAACCTCGACACACACCTCTCCTCACTCACTCGTTTCTTTTGCTCCCGATGAATATTTTTGCTATTACAGGACTTGAATTTCTCCGTGGGACTGCGCGTATTGTGCATAATTTTACTCATTCTCACAAATGTAGTTCTCACACCCAAAGTGCACACACATAAAGCCGCCTCTCAGTACTATTTTTTTTACTGCTTATTGCGCTTAAACAGTCAAACACACAAAATAATGTCAAAATGCCAATGGAAAGTTGAGAAAGAAAACACATGTGTAACCGTATAATGGATCCGTGCATCAGGTCTTAAAGTGACAGCAGCCTAATAAACCTGCTGCCAAATGATGAGATAATATTGAAAATATCTGTGTCTGTGTCCACCATCGGCCGGTCGAACCCGAGCGCCACCCCGCCACCTATGTAGTGCTGGGATCGCTGTGGGTGGGTGGGCGTGTCAGAGCCGGAAGCTGGCTCGTCCATTGTCTTGTTCATTATGGGGGGTAAAGAAAGTTTGGTATTATGTTTATGTTTATCTTTTGTGTTTGTTATTTTTACTGCATTTTGGTTTCTATAAATATTTCGTTATTATATGTGTGTATTGATGTTGTGTTGTGTAAATGTATATACTTACCTATTTTAACTGGAAAGGGGCGGGGCTTGGCCTATAAAAAGGAGCCCCACAGAAAGATCTGGGTCAGTTTAGCTGGCTAGCGAGCGTGTGGGGCCATGAGCGATCTTATTGTCTGTCTTGAAGTAGATGGCGTGTATATGTTTAAATTTTCTTTTGCACAGTTTTTGTTACATTTACATTTTACATTTATGCATTTGGCAGACGCTTTTATCCAAAGCGACTTACATTGCATTCAAGGTACACATTTTACATTTTGTCAGTTCTTGTTTTCCCTGGGAATCGAACCCATGACCTTGGCGTTGCTAGCGCCATGCTCTACTGTTTGAGCTACAGGAAAGCAGAAAAAAAGGTGTTTTGTTACTTTGTTACTTTTGTATATAGCATTGGGTCTGTTTTCACTTCTCGAGCACTGTAAAATAAACATCACTTTTACATCTTTGCGAGTATTGCCATAATTTTTTGGGAGTATTTTTTTTGGGGGGGCAACCCAGTTTCGCCTGACAGCGGGCCTGTGGAAACCCGTTGTCTCACAATATGGCAGTTTTTTACTCGTGGTATCGATGTCAAAACTGTAGCTAGTAAAAATGCTGAGTGACTAGTAACTTTGGGAAACCACAAGCCCAGTTCATGTCATGCTCTGTTTGGCGACACTCGTTTCATTTTCTTTCCTTATGTTTACACTTATTTTATTTATATTGTTGTGTAAATTATTCACTCTGCGCTTTACCTGATAACTAATACTAATTACTGCACGTTATCCCGTGTCATTGGCTGTTTCTGCTTATTGCAAATGTTACGCAATCATCCCTTGTAACAACCAATATGGGTGCTCTACTCATTCTGACCAGTATGTGGCCAGAACTTCAGTTCATGCAGCTGAAGGATACTTCAACCAAGGACTAATGTGTGAGATATACAGATGTATTAAGGCGGCTTGGGAATTGGTTAGCAGATGTCCAGACCCAAGGCCTGGGAAATCAGAGAGGAACCAGGGCGATGGTGTAGAAGAAACAGACTCAGGCAGCAGGTACACTGGAGAGGGGAACGCAGAGAAGCATCTGTTACCACATATCTGGATGGGTCAGCAGTTTCTGTAGGTCGGAAACGAGGACCACGGAGGCTGTAAAGATTGAATGGAGTGTTGCAATGAGGGGTCCTTCCCATGAATAAGACAAATGCTGCCCTCCAGCTCACCGAGAAGTATCCTACCGAGCCTGGGAAACAGGGATGACGAGGTGCTGAAGGAAATCAATAGCAGTGAAGTGTGAAGATGTGTGGAGGTGTTGACATGTAAGTTCAGAGTGTGTGTTATATCAAGTTCAGACTTCAATGTCATGGATCTTTTGTGACCCGCGTGTCCTACATTGCTTTTTATGTTAGACAAACTGTTATTTTTGGACATGATTCTTTTAGTCTTTTGCACTAACCAACTTTAATACAATATAAAGATTATTAAAAAGAAAAATTAAATGAGGCATTGATATAGCGCTTAAAGGTCCCGTTCTTCGTGTTTTTTTGAAGCTTTGATTGTGTTTACAGTGTGCAATATAACATGTGTTCATGTTTCGCGTGTAAAAAAACACAGTATTTTTAACACGATTTACTTATCTGTACACCGCTGTTCTCACTGTCCTAAAAACGGCTGATGAGTTCCTTTATTCTATGAAGTCCCTCCTTCAGAAATACGTAACGAGTTCTGATTATGCCAGCGGTTCCTGTGTTGTGATTCGACAGCAGCTTAGCGCACGTGGAAAGGTCACGCCTCTTAACGGGAGATGTATGCGCTCAATGATCTCTACAGCGTCCCTGGGAAAGCCAAACAAAGGTGATTTGACTCCGGGATGAAAATAACAGCGTCTCGACGACATGGCGACAAACACAGACAAATGCAACAATTCCTCTTCTCCACGCGACACGTCCTCTTCTCCACGTTGGACAGCAACAAGACCACGCCCCCTTTTTTCACGTATTCTTGTGGGCGGAGGTTAGTCTGTTCTACTGTTCTACTGACGTCATTTATGAAGGAAGTACCAGGATGTAGTCCTAACCGGCCGTTCGCTGTAGGCTTTGAAAGGAAACTTCTGTTAAATAAAATATCTCGCTTGGCATTGAACTTTGAGCTTTATAATTTTACAGGTATTATTTATGCTCTAACAGCAACATTACACACTAACTAAAGTTTGAACAGTGGGATCACGAAGAACGGGACCTTTAAATATGTACAACTGCAAACCTAAAGCACTTTACAATCATATCAGGGGGTCTCTCCTCAACCACCCCCAGTGTGCAGCATCCGACGGCAGCCACAGAACAACAGCGCCAGTGCTCTCACCACACACCAGCTATAGGTGGAGAGGAGACTGTGCTCTCACCACACACCAGCTATAGGTGGAGAGGAGACTGTGCTCTCACCACACACCAGCTATAGGTGGAGAGGAGACTGTGCTCTCACCACACACCAGCTATAGGTGGAGAGGAGACTGTGCTCTCACCACACACCAGCTATAGGTGAAGAGGAGACAGTGATCTCACCACACACCAGCTATAGGTGGAGAGGAGACAGTGCCCTCACCACAACAGCTATAGGTGAAGAGGAGACAGTGCTCTCACCACACACCAGCTATAGGTGGAGAGGAGACCGTGATCTCACCACACACCAGCTATAGGTGAAGAGGAGACAGTGCCCTCACCACACACATGCTATAGGTGAAGAGGAGACAGTGCCCTCACCACACACCAGCTATAGGTGGAGAGGAGACAGTGCTCTCACCACACACCAG
Organism: Romanogobio albipinnatus; assembly: GCA_023566225.1. NCBI lineage: Eukaryota > Metazoa > Chordata > Actinopteri > Cypriniformes > Gobionidae > Romanogobio > Romanogobio albipinnatus. The sequence goes on from CM042253.1 coordinate 52,407,768, forward strand.
CTATAGGTGGAGAGGAGACAGTGCTCTCACCACACACCAGCTATAGGTGGAGAGGAGACTGTGCTCTCACCACACACCAGCTATAGGTGAAGAGGAGACAGTGCTCTCACCACACACCAGCTATAGGTGGAGAGGAGACTGTGCTCTCACCACACACCAGCTATAGGTGAAGAGGAGACAGTGCTCTCACCACACACCAGCTATAGGTGGAGAGGAGACTGTGCGCTCACCAAACACCAGCTATAGGTGGAGAGGAGACTGTGCTCTCACCACACACCAGCTATAGGTGGAGAGGAGACTGTGCTCTCACCACACACCAGCTAGAGGTGGAGAGGAGACTGTGCTCTCACCACACACCAGCTATAGGTGGAGAGGAGACTGTGCTCTCACCACACACTAGCTATAGGTGAAGAGGAGACAGTGCCCTCACCACACACCAGCTATAGGTGAAGAGGAGACAGTGCTCTCACCACACACCAGCTATAGGTGAAGAGGAGACAGTGATCTCACCACACACCAGCTATAGGTGGAGAGGAGACAGTGCCCTCACCACACACCAGCTATAGGTGAAGAGGAGACAGTGCTCTCACCACACACCAGCTATAGGTGGAGAGGAGACAGTGATCTCACCACACACCAGCTATAGGTGAAGAGGAGACAGTGCCCTCACCACACACATGCTATAGGTGAAGAGGAGACAGTGCCCTCACCACACACCAGCTATAGGTGAAGAGGAGACAGTGCTCTCACCACACACCAGCTATAGGTGAAGAGGAGACAGTGCCCTCACCACACACCAGCTATAGGTGGAGAGGAGACAGTGCTCTCACCACACACCAGCTATAGGTGAAGAGGAGACAGTGCTCTCACCACACACCAGCTATAGGTGGAGAGGAGACAGTGCTCTCACCACACACCAGCTATAGGTGGAGAGGAGACAGTGCCCTCACCACACACCAGCTATAGCTAAGAGGAGACAGTGCCCTCACCACACACCAGCTATAGGTGAAGAGGAGACAGTGCTCTCACCACACACCAACTATAGGTGGAGAGGAGACAGTGCTCTCACCACACACCAGCTATAGGTGAAGAGGAGACAGTGCTCTCACCACACACCAGATATAGGTGGAGAGGAGACAGTGCCCTCACCACACACCAGCTATAGGTGAAGAGGAGACAGTGCTCTCACCACACACCAACTATAGGTGAAGAGGAGACAGTGCCCTCACCACACACCAGCTATAGGTGAAGAGGAGACAGTGCTCTCACCACACACCAGCTATAGGTGAAGAGGAGACAGTGCCCTCACCACACACCAGCTATAGGTGAAGAGGAGACAGTGCTCTCACCACACACCAGATATAGGTGGAGAGGAGACAGTGCCCTCACCACACACCAGCTATAGGTGAAGAGGAGACAGTGCTCTCACCACACACCAGCTATAGGTGGAGAGGAGACAGTGCTCTCACCACACACCAGCTATAGGTGGAGAGGAGACAGTGCTCTCACCACACACCAGCTATAGGTGAAGAGGAGACAGTGCCCTCACCACACACCAGCTATAGGTGGAGAGGAGACAGTGATCTCACCACACACCAGCTATAGGTGAAGAGGAGACAGTGCCCTCACCACACACATGCTATAGGTGAAGAGGAGACAGTGCCCTCACCACACACCAGCTATAGGTGAAGAGGAGACATGGCTCTCACCACACACCAGCTATAGGTGAAGAGGAGACAGTGCCCTCACCACACACCAGCTATAGGTGAAGAGGAGACAGTGCTCTCACCACACACCAGCTATAGGTGAAGAGGAGACAGTGCCCTCACCACACACCAGCTATAGGTGAAGAGGAGACAGTGCTCTCACCACACACCAGCTATAGGTGGAGAGGAGACAGTGATCTCACCACACACCAGCTATAGGTGAAGAGGAGACAGTGCCCTCACCACACACCAGCTATAGGTGAAGAGGATACAGTGCTCTCACCACACACCAGCTATAGGTGGAGAGGAGACAGTGCCCTCACCACACACCAGCTATAGGTGAAGAGGAGACAGTGCTCTCACCACACACCAGCTATAGGTGGAGAGGAGACAGTGCTCTCGCCACAAACCAGCTATAGGTGGAGAGGAGACAGTGCTCTCACCACACACCAGCTATAGGTGGAGAGGAGACAGTGATCTCACCACACACCAGCTATAGGTGGAGAGGAGACAGTGATCTCACCACACACCAGCTATAGGTGAAGAGGAGACAGTGCTCTCACCACACACCAGCTATAGGTGAAGAGGAGACAGTGCTCTCACCACACACCAGCTATATGTGGAGAGGAGACAGTGCTCTTACCACACACCAGCTATAGGTGAAGAGGAGACAGTGCCCTCACCACACACCAGCTATAGGTGAAGAGGAGACAGTGCTCTCACCACACACCAGCTATAGTTGGAGAGGAGACAGTGCTCTCACCACACACCAGCTATAGGTGAAGAGGAGACAGTGCTCTCACCACACACCAGCTATAGGTTTGAGAGGAGACAGTGCTCTCACCACACACCAGCTATAGGTGGAGAGGAGACAGTGCTCTCACCACACACCAGCTACAGGTGGAGAGGAGACAGTGCTCTCACCACACACCAGCTATAGGTGGAGAGGAGACAGTGCTCTCACCACACACCAGCTATAGGTGAAGAGGAGACAGTGCTCTCACCACACACCAGCTATAGGTGGAGAGGAGACAGTGCTCTCACCACACACCAGCTATAGGTGGAGAGGAGACAGTGCCCTCACCACACACCAGCTATAGCTAAGAGGAGACAGTGCCCTCACCACACACCAGCTATAGGTGAAGAGGAGACAGTGCTCTCACCACACACCAACTATAGGTGGAGAGGAGACAGTGCTCTCACCACACACCAACTATAGGTGGAGAGTAGACAGTGCTCTCACCACACACCAGCTATAGGTGAAGAGGAGACAGTGCTCTCACCACACACCAGATATAGGTGGAGAGGAGACAGTGCCCTCACCACACACCAGCTATAGGTGAAGAGGAGACAGTGCTCTCACCACACCCCAGCTATAGGTGAAGAGGAGACAGTGCCCTCACCACACACCAGCTTTAGGTGAAGAGGAGACAGTGCTCTCACCACACACCAGATATAGGTGGAGAGGAGACAGTGCCCTCACCACACACCAGCTAAAGGTGGAGAGGAGACAGTGATCTCACCACACACCAGCTATAGGTGAAGAGGAGACAGTGCCCTCACCACACACATGCTATAGGTGAAGAGGAGACAGTGCCCTCACCACACACCAGCTATAGGTGAAGAGGAGACATGGCTCTCACCACACACCAGCTATAGGTGAAGAGGAGACAGTGCCCTCACCACACACCAGCTATAGGTGAAGAGGAGACAGTGCTCTCACCACACACCAGCTATAGGTGAAGAGGAGACAGTGCCCTCACCACACACCAGCTATAGGTGAAGAGGAGACTGTGCTCTCACCACACACCAGCTATAGGTGGAGAGGAGACAGTGCCCTCACCACACACCAGCTATAGCTAAGAGGAGACAGTGCCCTCACCACACACCAGCTATAGGTGAAGAGGAGACAGTGCTCTCACCACACACCAACTATAGGTGGAGAGGAGACAGTGCTCTCACCACACACCAGCTATAGGTGGAGAGGAGACAGTGCTCTCACCACACACCAGCTATAGGTGGAGAGGAGACAGTGCCCTCACCACACACCAGCTATAGCTAAGAGGAGACAGTGCCCTCACCACACACCAGCTATAGGTGAAGAGGAGACAGTGCTCTCACCACACACCAACTATAGGTGGAGAGTAGACAGTGCTCTCACCACACACCAGCTATAGGTGAAGAGGAGACAGTGCTCTCACCACACACCAGATATAGGTGGAGAGGAGACAGTGCCCTCACCACACACCAGCTATAGGTGAAGAGGAGACAGTGCTCTCACCACACCCCAGCTATAGGTGAAGAGGAGACAGTGCCCTCACCACACACCAGCTATAGGTGAAGAGGAGACAGTGCTCTCACCACACACCAGCTATAGGTGAAGAGGAGACAGTGCCCTCACCACACACCAGCTATAGGTGAAGAGGAGACAGTGCTCTCACCACACACCAGATATAGGTGGAGAGGAGACAGTGCCCTCACCACACACCAGCTATAGGTGAAGAGGAGACAGTGCTCTCACCACACACCAGCTATAGGTGAAGAGGAGACAGTGCCCTCACCACACACCAGCTAAAGGTGGAGAGGAGACAGTGATCTCACCACACACCAGCTATAGGTGAAGAGGAGACAGTGCCCTCACCACACACATGCTATAGGTGAAGAGGAGACAGTGCCCTCACCACACACCAGCTATAGGTGAAGAGGAGACATGGCTCTCACCACACACCAGCTATAGGTGAAGAGGAGACAGTGCCCTCACCACACACCAGCTATAGGTGAAGAGGAGACAGTGCTCTCACCACACACCAGCTATAGGTGAAGAGGAGACAGTGCCCTCACCACACACCAGCTATAGGTGAAGAGGAGACTGTGCTCTCACCACACACCAGCTATAGGTGGAGAGGAGACAGTGCTCTCACCACACACCAGCTATAGGTGGAGAGGAGACAGTGCCCTCACCACACACCAGCTATAGGTGGAGAGGAGACAGTGCCCTCACCACACACCAGCTATAGGTGAAGAGGAGACAGTGCTCTCACCACACACCAACTATAGGTGGAGAGGAGACAGTGCTCTCACCACACACCAGCTATAGGTGAAGAGGAGACAGTGCTCTCACCACACACCAGATATAGGTGGAGAGGAGACAGTGCCCTCACCACACACCAGCTATAGGTGAAGAGGAGACAGTGCTCTCACCACACCCCAGCTATAGGTGAAGAGGAGACAGTGCCCTCACCACACACCAGCTATAGGTGAAGAGGAGACAGTGCTCTCACCACACACCAGCTATAGGTGAAGAGGAGACAGTGCCCTCACCACACACCAGCTATAGGTGGAGAGGAGACAGTGCCCTCACCACACACCAGCTATAGGTGGAGAGGAGACAGTGCCCTCACCACACACCAGCTATAGGTGGAGAGGAGACAGTGCTCTCACCACACACCAGCTATAGCTAAGAGGAGACAGTGCCCTCACCACACACCAGCTATAGGTGAAGAGGAGACAGTGCTCTCACCACACACCAGCTATAGGTGAAGAGGAGACAGTGCCCTCACCACACACCAGCTATAGTTGGAGAGGAGACAGTGCTCTCACCACACACCAGCTATAGGTGGAGAGGAGACAGTGCTCTCACCACACACCAGATATAGGTGAAGAGGAGACAGTGCTCTCACCACACACCAGCTATAGGTGGAGAGGAGACAGTGCTCTCACCACACACCAGCTATAGGTGGAGAGGAGACAGTGCTCTCACCACACACCAGCTATAGGTGGAGAGGAGACAGTGCCCTCACTACACACCAGCTATAGGTGAAGAGGAGACAGTGCCCTCACCACACACCAGCTATAGGTGAAGAGGAGACAGTGCCCTCACCACACACCAGCTATAGGTGAAGAGGAGACAGTGCCCTCACCACACACCAGCTATAGGTGAAGAGGAGACAGTGCCCTCACCACACACCAGCTATAGGTGGAGAGGAGACAGTGCCCTCACCACACACCAGCTATAGGTGAAGAGGAGACAGTGCTCTCACCACACACCAGCTATAGGTGGAGAGGAGACAGTGCTCTCACCACACACCAGCTATAGGTGAAGAGGAGACAGTGCCATCACCACACACCAGCTATAGTTGGAGAGGAGACAGTGCTCTCACCACACACCAGCTATAGGTGGAGAGGAGACAGTGCTCTCACCACACACCAGATATAGGTGAAGAGGAGACAGTGCTCTCACCACACACCAGCTATAGGTGGAGAGGAGACAGTGCTCTCACCACACACCAGCTATAGGTGGAGAGGAGACAGTGCTCTCACCACACACCAGCTATAGGTGGAGAGGAGACAGTGCCCTCACTACACACCAGCTATAGGTGAAGAGGAGACAGTGCCCTCACCACACACCAGCTATAGGTGAAGAGGAGACAGTGCCCTCACCACACACCAGCTATAGGTGAAGAGGAGACAGTGCCCTCACCACACACCAGCTATAGGTGGAGAGGAGACAGTGCTCTCACCACACACCAGCTATAGGTCGAGAGGAGACAGTGCACTCACCACACACCAGCTATAGGTGGAGAGGAGACAGTGCACTCACCCCACACCAGCTATAGGTGGAGAGGAGACAGTGCTCTCACCACACACCAGCTATCGGTGGAGAGGAGACAGTGCCCTCACCACACACCAGCTATAGGTGGAGAGGAGACAGTGCTCTCACCACACACCAGCTATAGGTGGAGAGGAGACAGAGCCCTCACCACACACCAGCTATAGGTGGAGAGGAGACAGTGCTCTCACCACACACCAGCTATAGGTGGAGAGGAGACAGTGCCCTCACCACACACCAGCTATAGGTGAAGAGGAGACAGTACTCTCACCACACACCAGCTATAGGTGGAGAGGAGACAGTGCTCTCACCACACACCAGCTATAGGTGGAGAGGAGACAGTGCCCTCACCACACACCAGCTATAGGTGGAGAGGAGACAGTGCCCTCACCACACACCAGCTATAGGTGGAGAGGAGACAGTGCACTCACCACACACCAGTTATAGGTGGAGAGGAGACAGTGCACTCACCACACACCAGCTATAGGTGGAGAGGAGACAGTGCTCTCACCACACACCAGCTATAGGTGGAGAGGAGACAGTGCCCTCACCACACACCAGCTATAGGTGGAGAGGAGACAGTGCTCTCACCACACACCAGCTATAGGTGGAGAGGAGACAGTGCACTCACCACACACCAGCTATAGGTGGAGATGAGACAGTGCACTCACCACACACCAGCTATAGGTGGAGAGGAGACAGTGATCTCACCACACACCAGCTATAGGTGAAGAGGAGACAGTGCTCTCACCACACACCAGCTATAGGTGAAGAGGAGACAGTGCTCTCACCACACACCAGCTATATGTGGAGAGGAGACAGTGCTCTCACCACACACCAGCTATAGGTGAAGAGGAGACAGTGCCCTCACCACACACCAGCTATAGGTGAAGAGGAGACAGTGCTCTCACCACACACCAGCTATAGGTGAAGAGGAGACAGTGCTCTCACCACACACCAGCTATAGGTGAAGAGGAGACAGTGCTCTCACCACACACCAGCTATAGGTGGAGAGGAGACAGTGCTCTCACCACACACCAGCTATAGGTGGAGAGGAGACAGTGCTCTCACCACACACCAGCTATAGGTGAAGAGGAGACAGTGCCATCACCACACACCAGCTATAGGTGGAGAGGAGACAGTGCTCTCACCACACACCAGCTATAGGTGGAGAGGAGACAGTGCTCTCACCACACACCAGCTATAGGTGGAGAGGAGACAGTGCTCTCACCACACACCAGCTATAGGTGGAGAGGAGACAGTGCTCTCACCACACACCAGCTATAGGTGGAGAGGAGACAGTGCCCTCACCACACACCAGCTATAGGTGGAGAGGAGACAGTGCTCTCACCACACACCAGCTATAGGTGGAGAGGAGACAGTGCTCTCACCACACACCAGCTATAGGTGAAGAGGAGACAGTGCTCTCACCACACACCAGCTATAGGTGGAGAGGAGACAGTGCTCTCACCACACACCAGCTATAGGTGGAGAGGAGACAGTGCACTCACCACACACCAGCTATAGGTGGAGATGAGACAGTGCACTCACCACACACCAGCTATAGGTGGAGAGGAGACAGTGATCTCACCACACACCAGCTATAGGTGAAGAGGAGACAGTGCTCTCACCACACACCAGCTATAGGTGAAGAGGAGACAGTGCTCTCACCACACACCAGCTATATGTGGAGAGGAGACAGTGCTCTCACCACACACCAGCTATAGGTGAAGAGGAGACAGTGCCCTCACCACACACCAGCTATAGGTGAAGAGGAGACAGTGCTCTCACCACACACCAGCTATAGGTGAAGAGGAGACAGTGCTCTCACCACACACCAGCTATAGGTGAAGAGGAGACAGTGCTCTCACCACACACCAGCTATAGGTGGAGAGGAGACAGTGCTCTCACCACACACCAGCTATAGGTGGAGAGGAGACAGTGCTCTCACCACACACCAGCTATAGGTGAAGAGGAGACAGTGCCATCACCACACACCAGCTATAGGTGGAGAGGAGACAGTGCTCTCACCACACACCAGCTATAGGTGGAGAGGAGACAGTGCTCTCACCACACACCAGCTATAGGTGGAGAGGAGACAGTGCTCTCACCACACACCAGCTATAGGTGGAGAGGAGACAGTGCTCTCACCACACACCAGCTATAGGTGGAGAGGAGACAGTGCCCTCACCACACACCAGCTATAGGTGGAGAGGAGACAGTGCTCTCACCACACACCAGCTATAGGTGGAGAGGAGACAGTGCTCTCACCACACACCAGCTATAGGTGAAGAGGAGACAGTGCTCTCACCACACACCAGCTATAGGTGGAGAGGAGACAGTGCTCTCACCACACACCAGCTATAGGTGGAGAGGAGACAGTGCTCTCACCACACACCAGCTATAGGTGGAGAGGAGACAGTGCCCTCACCACACACCAGCTATAGGTGAAGAGGAGACAGTGCCCTCACCACACACCAGCTATAGGTGAAGAGGAGACAGTGCCCTCACCACACACCAGCTATAGGTGAAGAGGAGACAGTGCTCTCACCACACACCAGCTATAGGTGGAGAGGAGACAGTGCCCTCACCACACACCAGCTATAGGTGAAGAGGAGACAGTGCCCTCACCACACACCAGCTATAGGTGAAGAGGAGACAGTGCCCTCACCACACACCAGCTATAGGTGAAGAGGAGACAGTGCTCTCACCACACACCAGCTATAGGTGGAGAGGAGACAGTGCTCTCACCACACACCAGCTATAGGTGAAGAGGAGACAGTGCCCTCACCACACACCAGCTATAGGTGAAGAGGAGACAGTGCTCTCACCACACACCAGCTATAGGTGAAGAGGAGACAGTGCCCTCACCACACACCAGCTATAGGTGAAGAGGAGACAGTGCTCTCACCACACACCAGCTATAGGTGAAGAGGAGACAGTGCCCTCACCACACACCAGCTATAGGTGAAGAGGAGACAGTGCTCTCACCACACACCAGCTATAGGTGAAGAGGAGACAGTGCTCTCACCACACACCAGCTATAGGTGGAGAGGAGATAGGCTGCTCGCTCAACCCAGAATCAACTTTGTAATATACATACGAAAATATGTGAAATAAATAGGGCTTCCCCCAACTTACGTTTTTTCTTGTCGACTAGTAGTTTATTTAAGCCATAAGTCGACTAATCGCATGTTTATATTAATTTAATTAGCCTACTTATATACTGTATATATATATATATATATATATATATATATATATATATTGTAACAGTCAAACCTGTAAAAGTCCCACTGAAGTGCCTTGAAACGCGCAGCATTATTCAATGTGTTGACGTAATTTCCCCTGAAACGGCTCCAGCTGTTAACAGCTGCTCCCCTTTTTTGAAACAACCAATAGCGTTTCGTTAATATCACAGTTTGACTAGAGCCTTTCTGTTTGGTAAAGCCAGAGTTTCCTCCTAATCTCTAACCGTTTATCATCATAATCTCCTCCATATCGCTTTGAAATATAGTATTCTGTGCAGCATTTAAATGAGTCTGATATGTTTTGTTGTCTGCGCCAACTCGTGCATATGATCCGCGCTGCGCTCTCGTGTTTCTCTAGTCAACGGCTCTGCTCTAGACTGTGTGTGCGCTGCTGCGGTGCACGTGAAACCAGACTTCATTCGCCTCAACTGAAAGCATATTTACACTGTCTGAATCGTTTCCTATCGCATGTATAATGTGCTGTGCCATTCACCATATAGAAAATAGTAAATGTGTGAACAGCTGACCGATTTCAGACGCAGCTTCAGGATCTATTTATAATGCAGGGGGCGTAATTAATTTATAATTCAGATTCTAGAGAGCATTTGATTGGACAGAAGATGTGATGAGAAGTTTATGTCATCAAAATCTGTGATTCATTTTAACGCAAATGAGTGACTAAGTTTTGAATGCTTATATCTCCTAAATGCAAATTTTGTCATTGTTTTGAAACACACCAGCTGGGCGGGGCTTCTGCCAGCGGCTCGTCTCGTTGTGAAATGGCAGACATGGGCTGTGTTTACACGTCTTTTTTTTTTAAAAAATGCTACTGTTAATGTGTGACAATGTAATTTTAAGACTTTTTCAGGCGATAATGTAGTTGTTTAAAGCTCAAATGTGTGGTTTATTTCTAAAGAGAGCTCCTCTCTGAACATGTGATCTGGTGTGTGTGGAGTTGTGAGCTCCAGTGGATCAGGGCGCTCAGCGCTCATTAACCCCGGCGAGAGCAGCCTTTCCTCGGCCAGTCCTTCAGCCGCTGGCTCTGATGTCTCTGTGGCGTCTCCAGCTATAATTCGTCTTGTGTAGATCTAACGGCCGATCTTTGGGCTCATGGATCTATAATTTGTTCCCTGGCGAATCGTTTAGGCTGAGGGCAAAGTGAAGTTTCATTACTTTTTTATTTTTAGGCTATTTAACTTTACGTTACCGTTGTAGCCGACTAGCACTGACTTTGAATGTTTGACTGAATTGTTTGCTTTATTGTAGCTTATTATACCTTTTACATATACTTTTGTATTATTGATCATACATAATGTGTTTCATGTCATTTAATTTTATTACAGTGATAATCATATGCACACTTGTCTAAATCACATATTAATATATGATTTTTTTATACCATATGATTTTCTCCTCATTATTGTCACTACTAGAGCAAGCTCCTGATTGGTTAACGCGGCGCGAATATCCGCCAAAGTTCAGATTTTTCAACTTGCATGAATCGCGCATCAAACGCTCAATTCGTGCCGTGTCATTCACGTGAATCGCGCCGCAGAATGTCTATTTACATCTTTGCATTGACTTAACATGTAAATCACTCGCGTGAAACGCTTCATTCGCATCTGGTGTGAACGCACCATAAGGCTAACATAATCATACTAAAAGCTAAAAAACTTAAATTCTGATTTCAGTGGGCCTTTAAGCACGCAGAATAATGTAAGTGGAATTGTTTTGTGATCACAGCTTTGAACAATTACGTAATTGTGGCATCTGTAATCGCAATTAGAAATTAGATTAATTGTTCCACTTTTTCCTGTGTCTGTCAGTGACAGACTATAGCAGTTTCTATAGATTGGTGTCATTAATATCACAGAAGTGACGTTAGAACAAATGAACCTGTGAACTGTTTCATTGAAATGAACCATTTGGACACACTTAACTTATTAACGCTACATTTTCCAGTATTTCTAGGCATCCAGCTCATGCATGCCACATATTATTCTGTTCGGATCAACCTGTCTGAAGTGGAGAAAATGAACATGTTGACCTTGAAACGCCCTACGTGTAACAGTCTCTTGGTCATATCAATCCATAAATGGTCGAGATGATGTCTTGAATAAGGGAAGATTGAAAAAAAAGCAATGTCAACCAGCACCAGATGAAAATTCATTGTCTGGCTCAATCAAGACATCTAACACGTTTATGTTCTGAAATTGGGACGCCGGAGGGAAAATGAATGTTAATACCCAATGCCTCTGGTTTGTATCTGAAATGAGCTTGAGTAGGACAAAAGACATTTCAATTGCCTTCAGCGAGTGATTGGCGTGGGCCGAAAACGGCTTGATAATAAGGGGAAAGGTATGTCAGATTTTGATGAATTGGCTAATTTTTGTCATCATTCTCAAACATTTACTTGACACTCCTCCTTTAACCTGGCAGCTCACGCTAATAACGTGCTTGTGCCCTGATTGTCCTTCTTGGTATGAAAGCCTGCTGTTTTTACTCAAAACCATCACCTGAAGTGACCCAACAAAGACTAAGTAAAACAGTGAGTGTCATAAAAAATATATTGTGTTCACTGCAAAGTGAAGGAGGCCGGTTTCAGCCGACCGGGGGGAAAGAAGTACCGGAATGATCTGAGCTTTCTAGATTTAGTTTTTTTCAGGGTAGCTGTCTGGTGCATTCATGTATTCTTCTGTATATTTCCTTCCATTTTCATTACAAACCTGCATGACTTTCTTTTTCGTATAACACAAAAGAAGATATTTGTCAGTGTTTTTTTCCTCTCTACGACAATGTAAAAAGTCAGTGGACCCAATATTCCCTAAAATATCTTTATTTTCTGCAAAGAAAGTAATTAAAAAAAGGTTGAAATGACATGAGGGTGTGAGTAGATTATATAATTCAAGGGTTATTTTTAGAGGAACTGTCCCTTTTTAAAGGTTTTTTTCCCACCCAACCCCCCAGTAGACCTTAACGTCAGTTGAAAACCTCTAGACTTTTTTCCCCTTTCTCTAAAACATGATATTTACACTCACCTAAAGGATTATCAGGAACAGCATACTAATACTGTGTTTGACCCCCTTTGGCCTTCAGAACTGCCTTAATTCTACGTGGCATTGATTCAACAAGGAGCTGAAAGCATTCTTTAGAAATGTTGGCCCATATTGATAGGATAGCATCTTGCAGTTGATGGAGATTTGTGGGATGCACATCCAGGGCACGAAGCTCCCGTTCCACCACATCCCAAAGATGCTCTATTGGGTTGAGATCTGGGGACTGTGGGGGCCATTTTAGTCCAGTGAACTCATTGTCATGTTCAAGAAACCAATTTGAAATGATTGGAGCTTTGTGACATGGGGCATTATCCTGCTGGAAGTAGCCATCAGAGGATGGGCACATGGTGGTCATAAAGGGATGGACATGGTCAGAAACAATGCTCAGGTAGGCCGTGGCATTTAAACCGTGCCCAATTGGCACTAAGGGGCCTAAAGTGTGCCAAGAAAACATCCCCCACACCATTACACCACCACCACCAGCCTGCACAGTGGTAACAAGGCATGATGGATCTATGTTCTCATTCTGTTTACGCCAAATTCTGACTCTACCATCTGAATGTCTCAACAGAAATCCAGACTCATCAGACCAGGCAACATTTTTCCAGTCTTCAACTGTCCAATTTTGGGGAGCTCTGCTGTGGGAGCATTTTGGCCCACAGGACTGCCCCATACTGGATGTGTTTCCCTTTTCACACCATTCTTTGTAAACCCTAGAAATGGTTGTGCGTGAAAATCCCAGTAACTGAGCAGATTGTGAAATACTCAGACCGGCCCGTCTGGCACCAACAACCATGCCACGCTCAAAATTGCTTAAATCCCCTTTCTTTCCCATTCCGACATTCAGTTTGGAGTTCAGGAGATTGTCTTGACCAGGACCACACCCCTAAATGAATTGAAGCAACTGCCATGTGATTGGTTGATTAGATAATTGCATTAATGAGAAACAGGTGTTCCTAATAATCCTTTAAGTGAGTGTAGATTGTGTAGACAACTCTCAGATTTTCTCTTTAAATACAATAATGCATAGTGGTCATGGTTTCAAGTCAAAATGTATTTCTATAGCACATTTAGGCCCAAACCCATTTCTAGCCCTTCCCTTTCCCCTACCCCTTTGTTTTGCGCGTTCACGTGTCGGGGTAGAGGTGTCTTGATTCTCTTTTGGCTGGGGTGGTAGGGGTAAGGGGAAGCGCCAGATAGCCCTTCAAACAAAGATTTTTCAGGACCAGTTAATAAACAAAGAGAAAAGTTTGGCCTGATGGAAAAGTGGCTTCACTAGTCTTGTATGTTCTGTATCGTTTTAGGAAACTCTAAGGCTCATCCGTTTTTGAACTGAAAACGAGCGCTGTTTTATTAAGTCAAAAACTCAGCTGGGAGTGCGATTTCTGTTAGATATAGCCTATGCACTTCTTTGCTGTTCATACTGGTTAAATGTCACAGGACACTAATGTGATTTCTTAATAACCGATTTCTTAGAGGAATATTTTCACCCCTATGCCTTGCCACTCTGTTTCAAGGGGCAAGGGGAACGGGTAGGGGAAGGCGAAGGGGTATAAAATATAAATGGGATTGAGCCTTATGCTGCGTTCACACTAAACACAAATAGAGCATCTTGAATCCATTTGCGTATAAATCGAGTGTTTGAAGCGAAATAGACGCGTGTTCAAGGCGCTCCTGGAGAAATATGTTATGAAACACCCCTTTTCATTAAAAAATATTAAACATTAATAGCCACACAAATGTGTTCCAGGCAACGCCTACATTATCTTCACTGCATGTGTATTTAAATATCCTTAAAAAATAAAGTTATGAAACTTCTTTTTGCCCAAAACGATTTTGCAGACAACAAAGGATGATTTATGAGACCAAAGATCGGCCGTTAGATCTACACAAGAGGAATTATATCTCATGTTTAACCACCACAGGACATCAGAGCCAGCGGCAGACGGCTGAAGGGCTGGCCGAGGAAAGGCTGCTCTCGCCGGGGTTAATGAGAGCTGAGCGCTGCTGATCCACTGGAGCTCAACTCCCCACACTCCAGATTATGTTTTTTAAATAGGCGCTCTCTTTATAAATAAACCACAGATTTGAGCTTTAAACAACTACACTCTCACCTGAAAAAGTCTCAAAACTACATTTTGTGACACAATAGTAGTCACTTTACTACATGACAGCAGCGAGCAGGCTCCTGATTGGTTAACGCAGCGCCAATTGACGCCAAAGTTAAAATTTTTCAACTCGGGCGTCAGACGCGAATTTGCTTCAATAGCGTGAATGTACAAAAAGCACCACTCGCGCGTATCGCGCAAGGCACTCAATTTGCGCAAACTGGACACGTGAATGAGACGGAATCGTGTCCATCGCGCCGCAGGACCTCCAGACGTGCGTCAACACGCCTTTCCATTGACTTAACATTGAAATCACTCGCTCCTGACTCTCTATTCGCGTTTGGTGTGAACGCAGCATTAGGGTGCTTTCACACTAGCACTTATGGTGTGATGATGTGATGGATGATGTGAACGCTGTCTTCCGAACCCAGGTGGCACCCACGAACCGTACCCGAGTTCTCTTGGTGGTTTGGGGTTTGGTTCATGTAAACCACGGTACAGTTCGTTGCTGATGGGAACGCAATCGTATTAAATCATGGAAGTGAACCGCTATTAAGGATGTATGATTTGATAAAATGTGTGTTTTTCACTCATTTTCCTGGGGAGCGTGCAAGCATAAAGCTGTGGATCTAATTTCTGCTCGTCTTCAGTGTTCTTTAGAGCATTTGCAGTACAGCTAGACAGATAGACGCAAGTGCCATTATGTGCTGAAGCTTTGGACACAAAACCAAGGGTTCGAAAACAAAAATAAAATAAAAATGAGCAACTGGTGCAACGCTATGCATTTGGCCACCTTCTCGCTCGCAGTCGTTAACAAGCAACAGGGTAAACAGCTGCTGCTTTGAGGACGCAAACACACCCCGGGACGGACCCAACTAATATAATATGAACACAGTCCAATCAAACTCGGGTTCGGTCCAGGCATCCGAACGAAGTGTGAAAGCACCCTTAAAAGCATCAGAGTTGTACCAAAGTGCTGTACAGTAAAACATTGAGCATATAAAAAGAAAGCATAAAAAGAAACAATGCAGGATACAAAATATGAACACATTAAACCCAATACAATCCATAAAACCAAAAACATAAAACCTTTAGCAAACTAATCAAAAGCCAGAGAGAACAAATAAGATTTAAGAGGTGATTTAAAGCGGTCTAATGAAGGAGCAGACCTCACATTGAAGGGCAGACTGTTGCAGAGTTTAGGGGCTGCCGCAGAGAAGGCCCGGCCACCCTTAGTTTTACAGCGAAAACATGGGACAGTTAAGAAAAGCTGATTACAAGACCTGAGAATCAGAAGATCACTAATGTATCACCACCAGATAACACCAGATAAAGCCTTGTACACAAAAACAGCATTTTAAAATCAATTCTAAACTTTACAGGAAGCCAATGTATGATTTTCGCGCGTGTTTATCGCCGACGTCTAACGCCTCGTGACTAAACAAAGGGTGCCAATGTGAGTATGCACTCGCAAAACGGCAGGCGTAAAATTGTCTTTTTTTTTCTAAACGCCTTGGGTTCTTTTTTTTGTTTTGACGGCGTGTTAAAAACGAAAAACTTTAGTTGACATGCCTGGAGCAGCTGAAGTGACAGTAAAACACCACTTGGTGGCGCTCAAGCACAAACAGTTTTGCCGAGCACACACTGATACGATAAAGAGAAAGTAGACAAAGAAGAAGATGAGCTGCTAATGCTGCTAGCCAGTTAGCAAAAGTGTGTGAATGGTTTTGTCAGAATGTAAATACTGTCTCTCTTCTTCTGCGTGACAAGCGAGTGGCAGAAGCGTTAAGTGGCGCAGCGCCACCTTGTGTACCAGGAGCGCCATCATTTACTGAATGTGCACGTTCACTCGGCACATCGCCAGTGGAAATCGCTTCAGTGTGAACCCAAAGACACGCCGAAAAACGTTTCCAAAAACGTTGGCGATAAGCGCACGATAATCGTCCCGGTGTGCACAGGCCTTAAGGTTGCTAAAATGGGAGATATGTGATCTCGCTTTTTTGTGCCGTTAAGAAGTCTCGCCCAAGCATTTTGGACAATTGGCAGGCAATAGATCGCAGTTTGAGGCAGGCAGTAGTCCTGACGTGATGTTATGAGAGTCTGGATTACGGTGTGTAAGATTACAAATTTAAGTACATTGTATTTAGCATTTAAGGTACAGATAATGATTCTGGGGTTTTTGGCAGGAGATTCCTGCTGGGCCTGTTTTACAGTGAGCATTTGAGGCATAAAGGAAGATTGTTGAGTTTCCAGCAGGAGATTCCTGCCGGACCTGTTTCCAGACTCTCACCGTCGTTACCTCTATGCGTTTTGAATAGTTATGCTGATTAGGAGTAGGATTGGTGATACTCTGTCTGGGCGGGTTTCCCAAAACCTGTATATTTAATTTACATGCTTTGTTCAATCTCAATGTAAATCCCTCCCCCTTTGGAGGGTGTGCTGTTTGAGTCAGACTGTTTTCGGAAGACCTGCAGCACAGAGAGTTCTCATTAAAAGAATAACTTCTGTTTGAACGCGATCCCGAAGTCTCCTGGTCTTCACTTCTGAGTTTCCTACACTTTAGAAGATAAAAGTTCACAACAGGTGTCTAAATCTTTCGGAGACAGAAACGTTTTAATTTCACAATCGATTGCAGATGAAAGAAACTGCCCTTAACCACTTTACTGATTTGTTTCTCAAAATTTTGTTACAAATAAAATGTAACCCCAAGATTCCATACATGAGGTTGAACACTGCCGAAAATAGAACCTAAGTTAAAAAGAGATGAAGTTTATAACCCTTGTGTACGCACAAAACAGGCCCTGAAAGAGGCGTACACTACTTATGACGCATAAGTTGTGATTCATAAAAACAAACTTGATGGGCAAATTTGCGCACCTGCACACAAACTCTGACCCATGCGTACCAACTCTTTTACAAGAGTGAGAAAAGTAATGAAGTTTTGACTTTTCCTGTGACACACTGTTTTAATGACAGCAAGGATTAAATATAGGCTAATTCTAATAATTCCTCTTTAAACTAAACTGCAGATCTCATGTTATGACAAAATATGTTTTTAGCGAGAACGACGATCAGTGATGCACACTTACTTCAATATCACAGACACTGCAGGATTCGGTGGACGATCGGTCCATTATCCCGTTTGAATAGGTCCAATGATAATCTTACTGGACAACCACAGCTGCACGGACACGGAGTGTAAAGACATCACACAATTATGAATGTATTTGAAGGATACAACTTGAAGAAAAAGTTCAGATTTGCACGTTTCCTTTCTAAAATACTTTGTCAGTGACGCTCTGAGTCAGATGATTGTATTTACACTGCAATAAATAAGTAGGCCTATCTGTTTAAATTAAAATAGCCTAAACATCCTATATGTTCACATTACCAGCAAAACTGCCTGAATTTGAGTTGAAGGGTTTCAAATTAACAAAATATTTGGAATTACGTACACTTTTAGGATGAAATCTACCGAATGTTTTATAAATGAGGCCCCTGGATGGGCCTAAAATCCAAATTTAATTGCAAAAAAATGATAAGCCATCCAACTGTCTGTTTTAGCTGGTAGATAAAACTGTGTATCGTCAGCATAGCTGTGGAAGGAGATCTTATATTTCTTAAAATGGCACCCAATGGTAGCATATAAAGTGAAAAGAGAAGCGGGCCTAAAATAGACCCTTGGGGCACGCCAGATAATAAACCGAAGAAGAAGAAAATTCCTCCATGCTCACTTGAACTGTAAAATAGTTTTTTTTAAACGTAATTATTACATTATAAACCTTTAAATTATACAGTTTTGAACTGTAAAATAATTTTTTAACCGTAATTATTACATTATAAACCTTTAAATTATACGGTTTTGAACTGTAAAATAATTTTTTAACCGTAATTATTACATTATAAACCTTTAAATTATATGGTTTTGAACTGTAAAATAATTTTTTTTACCGTAATTATTACATTATAAACCTTTAAATTATACGGTTTTGAACTGTAAAATAAATTTTTTAACCGTAATTATTACATTATAAACCTTTAAATTATATGGTTTTGAACTGTAAAATAATTTTTTTAACCGTAATTATTACATTATAAACCTTTAAATTAAACTGTTTTGAACTGTAAAATAATTTTTTAACCGTAATTATTACATTATAAACCTTTAAATTATACGGTTTTGAACTGTAAAATAATTTTTTAACCGTAATTATTACATTATAAACCTTTAAATTATACGGTTTTGAACTGTAAAATAATTTTTTTTACCGTAATTATTACATTATAAACCTTTAAATTATACGGTTTTGAACTGTAAAATAAATTTTTTAACCGTAATTATTACATTATAAACCTTTAAATTATATGGTTTTGAACTGTAAAATAATTTTTTTAACCGTAATTATTACATTATAAACCTTTAAATTAAACTGTTTTGAACTGTAAAATAATTTTTTTAACTGTTATTATTACATTATAAACCTTTAAATTATACGGTTTTGAACTGTAAAATAAATTTTTTAACCGTAATTATTACATTATAAACCTTTAAATTATATGGTTTTGAACTGTAAAATAATTTTTTTAACCGTAATTATTACATTATAAACCTTTAAATTAAACTGTTTTGAACTGTAAAATAATTTTTTTAACCGTAATTATTACATTATAAACCTTTAAATTATACGGTTTTGAACTGTAAAATAAATTTTTTTACCGTAATTATTACATTATAAACCTTTAAATTATATGGTTTTGAACTGTAAAATAATTTTTTTAACCGTAATTATTACATTATAAACCTTTAAATTATACGGTTTTGAACTGTAAAATAATTTTTTTAACCGTAATTATTACATTATAAACCTTTAAATTAAACTGTTTTGAACTGTAAAATAATTTTTTTAACCGTTATTATTACATTATAAACCTTTAAATTATATGATTTTGAACTGTAAAATAATTTTTTAAACCGTAATTATTACATTATAAACCTTTAAATTAAACGGTTTTGAACTGTAAAATAATTTTTTTACCGTAATTATTACATTATAAACCTTTAAATTAAACGGTTTTGAACTATAAAATAATTTTTTAACCGTAATTATTACATTATAAACCTTTAAATTAAACGGTTTTGAGCTATAAAATATTTTTTTTACCGTAATTATTACATTATAAACCTTTAAATTAAACAGTTTTGAACTGTAAAATAATTTTTTTAACCGTAATTATTACATTATAAACCTTTAAATTATATGGTACTGTCCCTAAAAACCTAAAACGTTACTGCCATATTTTTTACGGTAAAGTTCTGACAACCACAGCTGCCGGTTTTTTACAGTGTATCTTATTGAAAAGTTTTGTAAAATTACTTTTTCTGAGTGCAATCACTTAAATAATCATAATTCTCATCCTGGCAGCACTAATGACTGGAAAACTCATGGTCAAATATTCATTGTTATTTTTCAATGCATTGGTCAGAGTGTGGGAACAGATTGTGGTGTGGCTGTGTTTATGTCCAGGGTTCCTGCAAAATGTGACTGGCCACTTTCCATGTCACTAAAGCCTTTTCCTCCGTGCCTGACTGTGTGTGTTTTGGCCGGAACACACTGCAGCGTGAATCAGAATGGTGGAAGTCAAAAGTCTGACTCTGCGAGATCCACAGGCTTTGTGTTTCCAGCCAATTATCCATTTACTGTACTGTACTCTTAGACAATCTTAAAGCTATTAAATCTTTAGCATACTCCTGTTTACCCAGCGCAAACATGCTTGAAATCTGTCGTTAGTTCCTGCAAATATTCCCTTGCGCGTTCCAATTACCTCATATACCATTAGGTGACAAATTAGCGACACACAGTTTCTCACTCATGATAAAGTCACGTAAACGGCTCACTTGGTGCAAACATTGTGAAAATACAAAGAAAGTGTTTCTAATCCTGCTCTACGGTTTCTTACAGTACCAAAAATAAAAAAAAACTCAGCATTGAAAACCTTCACCAAGCTCCAGCTAAACCAACACAGCAGATGGTTTCCGCTCTCAGCTCTGTCTCTCCTGAGTCCTCTCCTCTCCACCCTACTAATGGCACCCTCCTCAGACTGCAGGAGCGGCCCACCTTAATTAAACAGTGTTAATTGTGGGAGTCGGAAACTGCTCTCCACCATTATGTAGCGCACAGCTGGTTGTCGCCTTCTCCCAAGAGACACTTTTCAGCGTGCGCTCTCTCTCTCTCTCTCTAGTATAGAGATCGCTTATGCTGGAGCAGAGCACAGATTCATACTTCTTCCAATTATGGAGCATAAAGTGAGGAATATGGGGCACAAGTAGAAATAAAGCCATCATGCCCTTAGCCATGTACACAATGCTCACTGCCTTTGAGTCAAGTAGGACATGTTCCTTCCCAGCAGGCACCGGACGTCAATATAACACCGGACAGACGTTGCATTGCGGTTGAAAATGAAAATCGGGTTGACGTCAGAACCCAAACATCATATTGACGTCAATCTCCAATGTCTGTTCAACGTTGTGTTTTGGTTACTTTACAACACAACCTAAAAACAACTAAATATCAACGTCTAATGATGTTATAATGTGACGTTGTGTGGACGTTCCCATTGTGACGTTAAGGAGACGTTGGGTTTTGGTCACTACACCTCACGACTAAATGTCAGTATCTGACGTCATTACGACGTTGGCTTGAGACGTTGGCTCAACGTTGTATTTTGGTTACTTTACAACACAACCTAAAAACAACTAAAGATCAGCGTCAGCTGACGTCGGTTTTGGACATCAAGTTAACGTTGGCATTAGACGTTGAGCTGACATTGAATTTTGGTCACCTGATGTTGCAACCAAATATCAACGTCTTATGACGCCGTGTGCCTGCTGGGTTGATCAATAAAATCCTACACTCATAAAAATTTAAATAAAGGTTCTTAATTGGCATCAATGGTCCTATGAAGAACTTTTAGGTGCTTTTGCACGGCCGACAGCGACGTTGTTTAAGTGTGGCATTCAACAACGTCAGAAACTTTCGTATGGCATGTGTTCAGATAATCAACATACACATGGGCGTCGGAACCATTGTATGTGTGCGGGACAAGACCCACACACTTTTTACGATCAATGATATTGGACCCACTCACTTTTATCGTCTCTAACATTCAGCACATGTCTGTTTACCTACCCCTAACCGATAAACACTTATTATTAAACACACGTTAGACGCTTTATTTCCACTTTTCTAATATTTTCTTCATTTGTATTGAAAATAAATGCCTTTCCGATCTGATTTGTGATGGTAAAAGGAGAGGATTGAGATCGGCGAAAGGCGGACACGAACCGCGGGTCGATTTGTGTCAAAACTACATGCCGTGCATCTTACCCCTACACTACTGCTGCTCTCAATGATATGGCGATTTCCATATATTTGTACTTAATGTAATTCTGAGGACCCACCCACATTTTTTTTGCTTCCGACGCCCATGAACATACACCATTCAGGTGTAACATATTCCTAATATTGTGTTGGTCCCCTTTTTGCTGCCAATAAAAGCCCTAGGCATGGAGGCATGGACTCCACTTGACCCTGAAGGTGTATCTGGCACCAAGCCTTCTTCCCATAGTGCACCTGGTGCCATGTGTTCCCCAGGTAAGCCACGCACACACACCCGGCCATCCACGTGATGTAGAAGAACACGTGATCATCAGACCAAGCCACCTTCTTCCATTGCTCCGCGGTCCAGTTCTGATGCTCGTGCCACTGTTGGTGCTTTGGGTGGTGGACAGGGGTCAGCATGGGCACTGGTCAGCGGCTGTGCCGCCCCATACGCAACAAACTGAGATGCTCTGTGTATTCTGACCCCTATCTATCAGAACCAGCATTAACTTCTGGAGCAGTTTGAGCTCCAGTAGCTCGTCTGTTTGATCGGACCACACGGGCCAGCCGTCGCTCCCCACATGCATCAATGAGCCTCGGCCGCCCATGACCCTGTGGCCGGTTCTCCACTGGTCCTTCCTTGAGCACTTTTGATAGAGACTGACCACTGCAGACCGGTAAATCGTAAATCTTCCCTTAAAGCTTTTGAGGTTTTTTTTTTTAAGGTTGCTTTTACTAGCCTGGCTCAGCCCTCCTACGTACTTCCGCTCAATTTTCATTTTCCTTCAGTTCTCCGTCTGGGACTGCGGTACCTGATTACTTTATAATTGTCATATTTTTTCTAATTATTTCACTTTAATTAGTGCATTGTTTGTATGATTTTGTTCTATTTGATCTTATTCTTGTGAAGCTCTTTGAGATGATACATTTAAATGAGCTATTGAACATAACGTGTATTGTTGTTATTATTATTATTCTTTTAAGAACTGAAAGGTTAAATTATGGTTATGGCATCACTGAGAAAAAAAAACCCTTTTGGAACATTTATTTTTAAGAGTGAATGTTGATTTTATTTGAACTGTTTATGAAAAAATGCTGGAAAAATAACATTGTTTGATTTTTATTTTTATTTTTTTACGAAGGAAAAGCTTAAATTGGGAAATGATGTGGGGAAAGTGACAGTGTGTGCGCTTCAGCTTTCACAGGGACACTTTTCACATGTCTTATTTTATGTTGATACATCTTTGTTTGCTGTATATTTACTGAATAAATGCATACGTTTTTAATTTTGCACATTACTGTCAACCTTAATATTATTTCTGTAATATTACATTCAGTCAGTGTGAAATATGGACATAAAATAATTTGCCGACAAAATATTGACCAAATAAAAAGAGCATTTTCATCAACAAAGACTGTTAATATTGAATTTCTAAGGATTTACTTTTTATTCGGCACTATTTGGGGCACCTCCTGCTGTTTTAATCCTCTCAGATGTGCCGCCAAAAACTACAGTCCAGTGTTTTTCTTCTTCTTTATCCTCCTCGAACACTTAATAGGAGTTTTACACTCAGCGGTGTTTCGCTCTCTATTTTATGCCATTTTCATCACCAGAGAGAGATTGACAGCTCTAACATTAGTGATTGACAGCCAGAAAATAACCCGAAAGCATTCGTATATCAATGATGTGACAGGCCACTAATGTCCTTTGCAGTTCAGTTCATACAGCACAGATCAATTTAAACTAGAATGTGTGCTATGTGAATGTAGCTATTATGCTTTCGACCTTTCTTTCTTCTTCTATGCTGTCCCTTACATGTAGCATTAACTTTTTTTTTTTTTTTTTTAGACTGGATGCAGTCATTCTTCATAACTGGACTGCATTTACAAATACATTAAAGGGATAGTTCACCCGAAAATGAAAATTAGCCCATGATTTACTCGCCCTTAAGCCATTCTAGGTGTGTATGACATTCTTCTCTCAGCCAAACACAGTCAAAATAATATTAAACAATATTCTGGCTCTTCTGAGCTTTATAATGGGAGTGAATGGTACCTTAGATTTTGAAGCCCATAAAACGAATGAGTTATAAAA
The DNA here is from genome assembly GCA_023566225.1 of Romanogobio albipinnatus. Taxonomy (NCBI): domain Eukaryota; kingdom Metazoa; phylum Chordata; class Actinopteri; order Cypriniformes; family Gobionidae; genus Romanogobio; species Romanogobio albipinnatus. The sequence continues at coordinate 52,431,972 of CM042253.1, forward strand.
ACACCCGGAAGCCAGTGATTATAATTTATAAAGTTATAAATATGGATATTTTTTTTTACAAAAACACTTGGCTTCAGAAGGAGTTTATTAGCCCCTTGGATGCACTTTTATGATGGAGGGATGCACTTTTATGATGGACAGATGCACTTTTATGATGGATAGATACACTTTTATAATGGATGATGCACTTTTATGATGGATTGATGCACTTTTATAATGGATGATGCACTTTTATGATGGATGGGTGCACTTTTATGATGGATTGATGCACTTTTATGATGGATAGATGCACTTTTATGATGGAGGGATGCACTTTTATGATGGACAGATGCACTTTTATGATGGATAGATACACTTTTATAATGGATGATGCACTTTTATGATGGAGGGATGCACTTTTATAATGGATGATGCACTTTTATGATGGATAGATGCACTTTTATGATGGACAGATGCACTTTTATGATGGAGGGATGCACTTTTATGATGATAGATGCACTTTTATGATGGATGCACTTTTATGATGGAGGGATGCACTTTTATGATTTTATGATGGATTGATGCACTTTTATGATGATAGATGCACTTTTATGATGGACAGATGCACTTTTATGATGGAGGGATGCACTTTTATGATGGACAGATGCACTTTTATGATGGATAGATACACTTTTATAATGGATGATGCACTTTTATGATGGAGGGATGCACTTTTATAATGGATGATGCACTTTTATGATGGATGGATGCACTTTTATGATGGATTGATGCACTTTTATGATGGATAGATGCACTTTTATGATGGACAGATGCACTTTTATGATGGAGGGATGCACTTTTATGATGATAGATGCACTTTTATGATGGATGGATGCACTTTTATGATGGAGGGATGCACTTTTATGATGGATGGATGCACTTTTATGATTTTATAATGGATTGATGCACTTTTATGATGATAGATGCACTTTTATGATGGACAGATGCACTTTTATGATGGAGGGATGCACTTTTATGATGGACAGATGCACTTTTATGATGGACAGATGCACTTTTATAATGGATGGATGCAGTTTTATGATGGATTGATGCACTTTTATGATGGATGGATACACTTTTATAATGGATGGATACACTTTTATGATGGATTGATGCACTTTTGTGATGGATAGATGCATTTTTATGATGGATTGATGCACTTTTATGATGGATTGATGCACTTTTATGATGGATGGATGCACTATTATGATGGACAGATGCACTTTTATGATGGATAGATGCACTTTTATGATGGATAGATGCACTTTTATGATGGATGGATGCACTTTTATGATGGATTGATGCACTTTTATGATGGATTGATGCACTATTATGATGGACAGATGCACTTTTATGATGGACAGATGCACTTTTATAATGGATGGATGCAGTTTTATGATGGATTGATGCACTTTTATGATGGATGGATACACTTTTATAATGGATGGATACATTTTTATGATGGATTGATGCACTTTTATGATGGATTGATGCACTTTTATGATGGATGGATGCACTATTATGATGGACAGATGCACTTTTATGATGGATAGATGCACTTTTATGATGGATAGATGCACTTTTATGATGGATGGATGCACTTTTATGATGGATTGATGCACTTTTATGATGGATTGATGCACTATTATGATGGACAGATGCACTTTTATGATGGACAGATGCACTTTTATGATGGATGGATGCACTTTTATGATGGATGGATGCACTTTTATGATGGATTGATGCACTATTATGATGGATTGATGCTCTTTTATGATGGATGGATGCACTTTTATGATGGATAGATGCACTTTTATGATGGATTGATGCACTTTTATGATGGATTGATGCACTATTATGATGGACAGATGCACTTTTATGATGGACAGATGCACTTTTATGATGGATGGATGCACTTTTATGATGGATGGATGCACTTTTATGATGGATTGATGCACTATTATGATGGATTGATGCTCTTTTATGATGGATGGATGCACTTTTATGATGGATTGATGCACTTTTATGATGGATAGATGCACTTTTATGATGGATAGATGCTCTTTTATGATGGATTGATGCACTTTTATGATGGATAGATGCTCTTTTATGATGGATGGATGCACTTTTATGATGGATAGATGCTCTTTTATGATGGATGGATGCACTTTTATGATGGATAGATGCTCTTTTATGATGGATTGATGCACTTTTATGATGATAGATGCACTTTTATGATGGATGGATGCACTTTTATGATGGATAGATGCTCTTTTATGATGGACAGATGCACTTTTATGATGGATGGATGCACTTTTATGATGGATTGATGCACTTTTATGATGGATTGATGCACTTTTATGATGGATGGATGCACTTTTATGATGGATTGATGCACTATTATGATGGACAGATGCACTTTTATGATGGACAGATGCACTTTTATGATGGATAGATGCACTTTTATGATGGATAGATGCACTTTTATGATGGATAGATGCTCTTTTATGATGAATAGATGCACTTTTATGATGGATAGATGCACTATTATGATGGATGGATGCACTTTTATGATAGACAGATGCACTTTTATGATGGATAGATGCACTTTTATGATGGATAGATGCACTTTTATGATGGATAGATGCACTATTATGATGGATGGATGCACTTTTATGATAGACAGATGCACTTTTATGATGGATAGATGCACTATTATGATGGATGGATGCACTTTTATGATAGATAGATGCACTTTTATGATGGATAGATGCTCTTTTATGATGAATAGATGCACTTTTATGATGGAGGGATGCCCTTTTATGATGGATATAAGCACTTTTATGATGGAGGGATGCCCTTTTATGATGGATATAAGCACTTTTATGATGGATAGATGCTCTTTTATGATGAATAGATGCACTTTTATGATGGAGGGATGCCCTTTTATGATGGATATAAGCACTTTTATGATGGATAGATGCTCTTTTATGATGAATAGATGCACTTTTATGATGGAGGGATGCCCTTTTATGATGGATATAAGCACTTTTATGATGGATGATGCACTTTTATAATGGATGGATGCACTTTTAGGAGCTTCAAAAACTCTATTCCCTCCCATTATAAAGCTCGGAAGAGCCAGGATATGTTTTTAAATATAACTCTGATTGTGTTTGGCTGAATGAAGAGTCATATAGGATGGCTTGAGGATGAATTTTTGGGTGAACTAACCCTATAACCAAAAATGTTCCATCCTTTAATGATTGACAGGCAATGGACGGAAGAATCATTAGGGTGTCTGTGTGTAGGTGGAATCCATCATGTTCTTGGATGCGTTCTCACCCGGCTTCAGGAGCGATCAGGTGCGATCGGCTTGTTTTCAGTCACTCATGATAAGTCTGGAGCGGCTTCAACTCACCTGTGATTACCTGTCGGACAACTTTAAGAGCTGGAATGCACATTTAGCTCTGGATTGTGCAATTGATGTTTGATGAGGACAGAAGGAAGCATGTGGGGCACATTTCTCACCACTTTCTATGAGAACCTGCCATGGCTGCGTCCATCTGGCGTGGTTCCAATGCTTTATTTATGGAGCCTCATAAATATCATATGCATATCAAAAAATAAAAATTTCTCTTACCATAATCAAATCACCCTTGCAGTAATTCTTCCTGATCTAGTGTATCACAGATTAAACTTGTGGGGTTTCAATCACATTAGGAGTTATATTTTATTCACAGAAGTGCTGTTTTACTTATACATACGATCTAAAATAGACTCGGTCGATAAAAGCATTCACCAATGAATGAGTTCATGCTCTTTTAATTGTTAATTTGATATAAAAGTTACTCAGCCTCCTTGTATTGACAGACCGGCTGATTGCTTATTGGATTTGACTGAGAGTTAAAATGTTGAGTTATGTTAAAAAACAAACTCAGCATTATTCAAAACCTCAAAGTTCCTCCGGAGATTATTTTTGGATTTGAATATAAACGTCGCTAACGGTTACACTCTGTGATGTTTGTTCTTATGATGCAATGGCTTGCAAGATGTATGTGATCCTCAGAAGAAGGTGGAAACAGAACTTCGCAGAAGTCTATGGCGCCATGATAGATGCCGTGTCCCCGGTCGTCCTTTGATGAATGCTTTTCCATGTCAGATGCAGACTTGAGGCCAGACTCATCTGTCTTATAATTCAGACTCAAAGAGCAATTTCCAGGCAAAATGTTTTGCTTGTGTATTTGTACAATTCACTGCATGTGCACCAATAGCTTGTGGTGCAGCGCGCTGGAGTTTACCCTGATAATGATGAATGCACTATTTGTTCTGCGGTGTTAACTGTGGCAGAGTCCGCTCGGGAGGATGCATTATTAGCTCATTAAATGAGAAATGGCTGGCGCGGGGTCACATGACGCCTCGGGCTCTGCCACCTGGCCATACCGCAAAACCTGCATGTGATTTGAACTGATTCAAGTGACCTGATCCCAACCTCTCTCAAGCATGCACAACACACATGATAAGGACTAGACAAATGCATGGCATATAAAAGGGTATTTCACATGTGCATGAGCTTAGTTGTCTTACTAAGAATAATTCATTCAAATCAAATTTGCCTTTGAAAAATGTTTATTTGAAAGTATCCTGATGACCACAGAATTATTGGCATGAATAAATGCATACATAGCAAAGCAACTATAATACAATCAAATATTTATACAATATGGCGCTTGCTTTAAAGGGTTAGTTAGTCATTAAAGCTGCACTATGTAACATTTTTGCAGTAAAATATCCACTAGGCCAGTGTTATATACAGGGGCTGGTCATATAATTAGAATATCATCAAAAAGTTGATTTATTTCACTAATTCCATTCAAAAAGTGAAACTTGTATATTATATTCATTCATCACACACAGACTGATATATTTCAAACGTTTATTTCTTTTAATTTTGATGATTATAACAGACAACTGAGTATATCTGAGTATCTCAGAAAATTAGAATATTACTTTAGACCAATACAAAGAAAGGATTTTTAGAAATCTTGGCCAATTGAAAAGTATGAAGATGAAAAGTATGAGCATGTCCAGCACTCAATACTTAGTTGAGGCTCCTTTTGCCTGATTTACTGCAGTGATGCGGCGTGGCATGGAGTCGATCAGTCTGTGGCTCTGCTCAGGTGTTATAAGAGCCCAGGTTGCTCTGATAGTGGCCTTCAGCTCTTCTGCATTGTTGGGTCTGGCATATCGCATCTTCCTCTTCACAATACCCCATAGATTTTCTCTGGGGTTAAGGTCGGGCGAGTTTGCTGGCCAATTAAGAACAGGGATACCATGGTCCTTAAACAGGCACTGGTTGCTTTGGCACTGTGTGCAGGAGCCAAGTCCTGTTGGAAAATGAAATCTGCATCTCCATAAAGTTGGTCAGCAGTAGGAAGCTTGAAGTGCTCTAAAACTTCCTGGTATACGGCTGGACCTCAGAAAACACAGTGGACCAACACCAGCAGATGACATGGCCCCAAACCATCACTGACTGTGGAAACTTTACACTGGAGCTCAAGCAGCGTGGATTGTGTGCCTCTCCTCTCTTCCTCCAGACTCTGGGACCCTGATTTCCAAAGGAAATGCAAAATTGACCTTCATCAGAGAACATAACTTTGGACTACTTTTTTTCCTTTTTGTCTTTAGCCCAGGCGAGACGCTTCTGACGCTGTCTGTTGTTCAAGAGTGGCTTGACACAAGGAATGCGACAGCTGAAACCCATGTCTGTCATACGTCTGTGCGTAGTGGTTCTTGAAGCACTGACTCCAGCTCCAGTCCACTCTTTGTGAATCTCCCCCACATTTTTGAATGGGTTTTGTTTCACAATCCTCTCCAGGGTGCGGTTATCCCTATTGCTTGTACACTTTTTTCTACCACATCTTTTCCTTCCCTTCGCCTCTCTATTAATGTGCTTGGACACAGTGCTCTGTGAACAGCCAGCTTTTTTTGAAATTACCTTTTGTGTCTTGTCCTCCTTGTGCAAGGTGTCAATTGTCGTCTTTTGGACAACTGTCAAGTCAGCAGTCTTCCCCATGATTGTGTCGCCTACAGAACTCGACTGAGAGACCATTAAAGGCCTTTGCAGGTGTTTTGAGTTCATCAGCTGATGAGAGTGTGGCACCAGGTGTCTTCAATATTCAACCTTTTCACAATATTCAAATTTTCTGAGATACTGAATTTGGGATTTTCCTTAGTTGTCTGTTATAATCATCAAAATTAAAAGAAATAAACATTTGAAATATATCAGTCTGTGTGTAATGAATGAATATGATATACAAGTTTCACTTTTTGAATGGAATTAGTGAAATGAATCAACTTTTTGATGATATTCTTATTATATGACCAGCACCTGTATGTTTTTCAGTTGAGAACTTACAATATCCCAAATGTTTCCAATTATTTGTAAATGGTGAGATGCTCTTTTACCCGAGGAACCGGGACGCGTGAGGGCGTGGCCTGTCGATGACATCATATCTGCGTTCCCCTCGGTTTGCGGTTTTATTCTGCAGAAGCGCTTTCCTCTCACTGCAGTGTGAACAAGTGTCATAGCAGCCGGCGAGAGAACGCACAGAGTAACGCCATCCCATCATCAACACACTCAGATGTGTGTAATATGATCAACAGAGCTGCGTTACCTCACACTCATGCGCGGAGGAGCGGAAGTGGCATAATAAAAGTCCCACTGCTCGCGAGGCGTGTGTTGCGTTCATCTTATTAACAATCGCTCCAGCAGTTCCTCAGCTCCACAACACTCGCTCCTGCTCTGCTTCAGACTACAGTAACGTTAATAATCACATCATCAACATGATTTCTGCCCGAGTCCTATCCCCATTCTGAGCTGAAGACCACATGACCCAAGAGTCTGCGCTCAAACGTGCCGTCATCAAACTACGCCTTTGTTCATCTGCAGAACACAACTGAAGATATTTGTGTTGAAATCCGATGGCTCAGAAAGGCCTTCATTGGCAGCAAAGACATTTCCTCTCTCAAGACCCATAAAAGGCACTAAAGACTAAGTGTTCAAAAGTCCATCTCACTACAGTGGCTCTACAATCATTTAATGAAGCGACAAGAATAGTTTCTGTGTGCAAAAAAAACAAAACAAAAACGACTTTATTCAACAAGATCTTGTCTTCCGTCTGGACCTCGCCAGAATAAGACGTAGAGATTGCGTTCGAGCATCCAGGAAATGCACACTTTAGCCCTTTTTGAGCACCACACCAAGACCTAAAGCACAATCAATGTAGAATTCAACGTATACATATCTATGAGCTCATATCATACTCTCGCGCATGCTTCGTTACGGTGCTTCGTGTGTTCACGTCAGAGGCCCAGACGGACGCAATATCCTCCGATCAGCTGTGAAGAGAAGAGGTTTGGAGATGGGAAAAGAGAAAGTGACTTGAAGGCCAATTATGGTAACCCATAGTCGGAGTTAGTGCACACATATAGGAGCAGTGAGTAGTGAACACACACACTGCAAACCGTTAAAAAGATACGCCCTGCGTCTCAATGTGCATATACTATCTGCCCTAAATAGTATTGAAAATGACTAATGTCACATAACCTACTATTTAGGATGGATAGTATGCACATTGGGACACAGGCAAGCACTAAGGGAGCGCTGCAATATAGCCACATATTTATAACAAAATAAATTTGAACCATACCTACTGTTATTATTAGTATACTTGTTTTTTTTTTTTTTATAATAGCCTGTAATGATAAATACATTATAAAAATATTTTTTTTAAATTAAAGTAGGTGCCTCTCCTCCCTGTTCCCTCTCCATCTCTGAACATGTTTACGTCTATTTACGTCTACTAACTATCATTACGTGAATTTATAACGTCACATGCCTGCACGTTGCACGATTAGGCTACTACAGCACTTGTATCGTTGCACTGAATGGCTATTGTGCGTCAGCCAATGTATAGGACAAAACAGCGACCATAAATGTAAAGAAACAAAGTTGCTTATTATATTTTCCTAACAAGCAACCACATTTTTTAAAATAAGCCCAAAAAGACGCGACCCGCGACTCGTGATTTTTTTAACGCGACTTGCCAAAAAAATAACACCAAAGTCGCGTGTTATACGCTATGGTGTGTGTGTGTGTGTGTGCGCATGTGTATGAGTGTGAGTGTTTGCCACACTAGCTATGTTTCCATCCAAAATTGTGAATGTAATTTATGCACAAATATGCAATATCACATAAAACATTTGCGAATAAAGTCGAAGAGAACATAAGCGTCACTTCCTGATAAACTACCACTAAAAAATCACTAAGAAACATAGGAGAAGCCTCCATATATAATCATTGCGTATATAATAAATTATTTGCGTCTCAGAGAAACTTGTGCGTCTCAATAAACGTGTTGTCATGCTTTCAGAGGCAGATGTGCTGTTTGGGAACGCAGTCATGTAAGACAGGAGTGAAATATATCGAGCATCTTTGACAACACACTTCTGAATGACCAAAACAGCATTTCAGATGATTCCGCTGGTTAGTACAGTGCGAAAGTCACATGATTTTTTTTTATGTGCATTTCCATCGTAGTTTATGTGCATGTTTTCATATCGGATAGAAAATAGCTACATTATGTTTCCATCCACCTATTTTTATGCGCATTTTGGGATATCGCATCAAAAAATGCTGAATGGAAATGCAAAGATGCGCATAAATTAAAAACATTTGCATAAAAAACGTATGCTCTCATTTGAGTCGGATACATTTTCTATCCGATACGAAAACATGTGCATAAACTACGATGGAAACGCATTTACCGAATAAATTCCTTGATGCACATAAAGAAAATCATGTGACTTTCGCGATGTAACAGCATAACTGTACTAACCAGCGGAACAATCTTGTTTGCAAAGCATCTGAAATACTGTTTTGGTCTTTAAGAAGTGTGTTGTCAAAGATGCTCGGTATATTTCCCGTCTTATGTGGCGTTCACACCGGACGCGATTCGCGCGAATAATTTGTGCTAATCGCGCGGAGGTGGACGCTTGAACATTTTGAGTTTACTCGCTTCATTCGCGCGTGAAATTCGCGTGTGACAACTACACAACAGACGCGAATTTGCGCCATGGGAGGGGCTTCTATATGAGCCTAGATGAGCCAGCTCGTCCCGGTCACTTGACGTCTTTTTTGTAAAAAATACTACTATTAATGTGTGACAAAACGTAGTTTAAAGACTTTTTCAGGCGATAATATAGTTGTTTAAAGCTCAAATCTGTGGTTAATTTATAAAAAGAGTGCCTATTTGAGCATTTTATCTGGCGTTTTTGGAGTTGTGAGATCCAGGCGATCAGTGACATTCCGCGCTCGTTTACCCGGCGAGACCCGCCTTTCCTCGGCTAGTCCTTCTCACATTTGCCGCTGGCTCTGGCTGTTTTTTTCTGCTCCTGTCTCGTTGTGAAATGGCTCACTTGGCTCACAATGGCTCACAATAACTCACTTTCTTCCAAGCAAGATCCTTTTCATTCCTTTATTCCTTTTATTCCTGTAGTGATAGGATGATGTATCATACAGCTCCGGGTATCCACAAGCAGCCACGATTATCTTGTCCTCCATTGTTGTTGGGATTTCTGCCTACTCAAACGAGCGCATACGTTTTTTATGCGCATTTTTAGAATTCATGCGCATCTTGGCGTTTCCATTCAGCATTTTTTGATGCGATATCCCAAAATGTGCATAAAAATAGGTGGATGGAAACATGGCTTATTGAGAATGTTGTATAGGCTCACTAGATTTTAAGATTATTTGTATTACTTTAATATTATGCTAAAATTTAAATCAATTTTCATTTTTACAAAATTCAGTGTCCATGTATGCAACAAAGGCATGGGCGTCGGAAGCAAAAAAAATGTGGGTGGGTCCTCAGAATTTTTTTACTGGAGTAGATGCCAATTACATTAAGTACAAATATACCGCTTTGCTTGCTAAACGTATAGTTCAGAAAGACAAAATTACAGAAATCGCCATATCATTGAGAGTGGCAGTAGTGTAGGGGTAAGACGCACCATCTAGTTTTGACACAAATCGACCCGAGGTTCGAGTCCGCCTTTCGCCGAGCTCAATCTTCTCCCTTTTCCCATCACAAATCAGATCGGAAAGGCATCTATTGTCAATAAAAATGAAGAAAATATTAGAAAAGTGGAAATAAAGCGTCTAACATGTGTTTAATAATAAGTGTTTATCGGTTAGGGGTAGGTAAACAGACGTGCTGAATGTTAGAGACGATAAAAGTGAGTGGGTCCAATATCATTGATCGTCAAAAGTGGGTGGGTCTTGTCCCGCACACACACAATGGTTCCGACGCCCATGAACAAAGGCATAAAATGGGACCAAAATCCACAGATGACAATATGGAACATGTGTTTTTATTTTGTCATGCTATGCTATGTATATCAGCTCAGTTATTAAAAACATTAATATTACAATAAAACAACGATAAAACATATTGTATGAACTATAAAGGTAGTTACATACAGTATACGCAGAAACCTAGTAGCAATATGAGCTGGGCTTTGCTGTCACACACTCCTCATCACTGCGGTCACTGTCACACACACTGACCTCTGGGATATTCTCTGTTATTCTGTTCTGAGTGCTTGACCTGTGCAGTCCCGGTTTGGAAGGCAAAATGCTAATTTGTCTCGGTATGTGTAAAGTTGCCATTTAATGCCATAATATGTCATTTTGAATGGTTATTTATGTTGATATATTTGTTGAACGTCTGTTTTATTACAATATAAGACAATTCATAACATCTTTGCAAAAACACAACAGATATACTAGCAGGGTACAGAAATCAGACTTTATGCAATCTGACTCCACATGACCAGTTCGTTTTTGGTGTATACAAACTAAATTTTACTCTAAATTTTAGTTGATAAAATACTAGCATATTCATCATACTTTACTGTACATGCTAATATGTTTTTTTAAGCTCAATTGATCTCCTTGTATACACATTTTTCACAGATATGCCTGGGGCATTTGGCACATGGCTATCGCTGTCAGCCATCTTGGATTAATGATGGCATCAAGCAATGAATATTTGGGATGCAAGACAGTGGCTACTGTAAAAACATTGCTGTCAATCTACTGACACTGCCCTCAAGTGGTTTGGAGAGAATTGCCACGATAAATGAACCCTAAGTGTTAAATGAATTGTCCACAAATGTGGACACCATGCATGAAAGGGTTAATGACAGAATTGTCCTTTTTGGGTGAACTAACCCTTTAATAATAAATAAAACAGTATCAGAATATATGTCTGCCTCTCAGTTATTGCATATATCTTAAGGGATAACTGGGCCATGCTAACCAGTAAACCCAAACTTTGATTTAGGTTGCTAGGCATAGCCCAAATGTGAGCCATACTTTCAGCCAATCAAATACGAGAGGCTACTTTCTGATTGGCTGTCTTTAACTCCAGTCACAGCGTTATCTCACCTGCAGCCATTGGATCTAGCAACAACAAACATGTTTTGGAAAGGAGGGATTTTTCTATATGGGGATAAGAGACAATATAGTCTGGAATACAATACACCACAGAGTCAAGTGAGTTATGGTCTTGTCAACTTTTAGGATTGTGTCCCCATTCTTAGTTAGCTCGCTAGTCGGTTAGCTAGCTGAGTCAAATTGAAAGAAAGTTACATATAATGATTGTTAAATGATTAGATTTGAAATCCAGCTTGATAACTGCATATAGTTTTATATATTTCATATGTTTAAAGTATTATTTGGCATTGTGTGGGACCATTGCATTTGGTCCAGTTTGATGTGTAATTTTCCCAGGATGCTACTGTGTTTTTATTCCCAGCGTTATTGCATTCGTGAATCATCTTTTTGTTTTTGTTGTTTTTTTGTGGGGGTTTTTTTCACTGCTGTTTTGTAATTTCTGCTGATCTAAATGTGTTGGCGTGGTAATATTATCTGGCTGGCTGACACAGATGAGGTTTTGTTGAAATTGTGAGAATGACTTGTGATAGTCTTGGTAGCATCCGTTGGAATGGATTGAAAATATTGTTATTGTTATTGTCATATTGCTTTGTATCAGGCTGTACGTCATATGTCATATAGCGATAAAGGTTTTTCATTTTATCACTTTCTGAGTTAAGCAAATGTTTGTCAAATGTAAAATGGATGGTTGAAATAAGAGACTTTTTGACTAATGTGTTTGAGATGTTTGTTTATTCACAAACCAGATTTTGGTAGTTCTGTCAAACATTAATTATTGAGGTGTAAAATGTGGTCAACTAATGAGCCAACATGACATATAAATAAAAATGAGCTAACTTAGATCAAAAAACAAATAAAATACATTTGCAAAACTAAAAAAAAAAAATAAGTTCAGAAATGTAAAGTTTAAATAAGCAGAACCAGATTTTTATTTTGTAATCATACATTTTAATTGTTCTGAACTTGAAATGTTTGAGTAAGCTCATATATATCATATATTTAACTTAAAAAGATCATGTATCCTCAAATTTATAGTAGTGGAAACTTGTTCCTAACTCAATAAATGCCACCTTGCTAATTGGTTACATTTACATTTTACATTTATGCATTTGGCAGACACTTTTATCCAAAGCGACTTACATTGCATTCAAGGTACACATTTTACATTTTGTCAGTTCTTGCTTTCCCTGGGAATCGAACCCATGACCTTGGCGTTGCTAGCGCACTGTTTGAGCTAGAGAAAAGCTACAATGTGGTTACACAATGATTTGGTAGCAATGGCATAGCACTTGCTGAATGAGAACGGCGATATAATACATTTAACATATAATACATTTAACATATATGTGTTCTCAAACTAATCTCATGCTCCATTCGTCACTATGATGGAAACCCTAAAAAAACACCAACATAACTCTTCTAAACTAGCATAACACAACTTTAAACACTACTAAATCTCCCACTCTACGTTAATCTTGCACACACACACACACACACACACACAAATTGCCATTTAAAGTCCCTTTTGAGTGTCATGGCAAAGCATGCTGGGATATTGAAATCCCATCCTGGTTTCTGTTAAATTTAAGTTAGTCTAAACTAAAAGAAAAAAGTTAATAAAACTCAAAACAATGAAACTGTTCAGATGACTTCAAATGTGTCAGTTTTGAGAACTCAAAAGAAAAAGAAACTTCTAAATTATTATTATTTTTTACTTATTTGTTTAATTTGAGTTTGCTCTACTCAAACCAATTAATTATTTTGAGCATTAGGATAATTTAAATATCTTTAAATAAAGCTTGAACAAACATAATGCAGTTCAAACTTACCTTCAGTTTTAGACACGTTACTGTAGCCTTTGAGCAAAACTGTCTGTGGGAATCATTATCAGCTATGTCTCCATCCACCCGTTTTTATGTGCATTTCAGGATATCGCATTAAGAAACGCTGGATGGAAATGACAAGTTGCGCATGAGTTCTAAAAATGTGCGTAAAAAATGACGAGAAGGCCTGGCTCTCAGTCTCCGCTCTAATTCATCCCAAAGGTGTTCTATCGGGTTGAGGTCAGGACTCTGTGCAGGCCAGTCTAGGTCCTCCACACCAAACTCGCTCATCCGTGTCTTTATGGAGCGATGCTTTGTGCACTGGAGCGCAGTCATGCTGGGACAGGAAGGGGCCGTCCCCAAACTGTTCCCACAAAGATGGGAGCATGAAATTGTCCAAAATGTCTTGGCGAAGCATTAAGAGTTCCTTTCACTGGAACTAAGGGGCCAACGCCTGAAAAACAACCCCACCCCTAATCCCCCCTCCACCAAACTTTACACTTGGCACAATGCAGTCAAGTCCCGTTCTCCTAGCAAACGGCAAACCCAGACTCGTCCATGGGATTGTCAGACAGAGAAGCATGATTGGTCACTCAGAGAACACGTCTCAACTGCTCTAGAGTCCAGTGGCGGCGCGCTTTACCCCACTGCATCCCACACTTTGCATGATTTAGATGAGCTGCTCGTGCATGGAAACCCATTCCATGAAGCTCTACACACTGTTCTTGAGCTCATCTGAAGGCCACAGAAGTTTGGAGGTCTGGAGCTCTTGCCTCTGCAGAAAGTTGGCGACTTCTGTGACCCTCAGCATGCGCTGACCCCGCTCTGTGATTTCACTTCGTGGCTGAGTTGCTGTTGTTCCCAATCGCTTCCACTTTGTTATAATCCCACTAACAGTTGAGCGTGGAATATTTAGCAGTGAGGAAATGTCCCGAATGGACTTATTGCCCAGGTGTCCAGCGATCACGGCCCCGCGCTTGAGTTCTCTGAGCTCCTGAGAGCGGCCCATTCTCTCACTGATGTGTGTAGAAGCGTCTGTAGGCCTATAGCTTGAGTTACACACCTGTGGAGGGATTGAACACCTGAACTCAGTGATTTGGAGGGGCGGCCCAATACTTCTGGCAATATAGTGTGTGTTGATCTCGGAACAACATTCCTGTCCAAAAAGTTAGCCCTAACAACATCCCTACCCCTAAACCTAACCCTACCCATAACTTATCCCTAAAACTAGAGGGACATGATAGGTGAATAACACTGATGTAGAAGCACCTAACCCTGACTGTAAGCCTAAACTTGACATAAACTGTAAATGTGTCCCTCAAATCTGATTGGTTGATTGGAATGTTGATCCAGGAACACGTTGCACTTGAAATCAGGTTATGTTATATGATCTCTGATGGAAACACGGTTACCGAATAAATCTCTCAATACGCAACAAAACTCGTAACTTTGGCTCAACCGATGTGATTGGATAACTTGGACTTACCAGTGGACCAATCACATCACACCGCATCTCAAATGTTAGTTTGATCATTCTGAAACACCTGAGCCAAAGTCTGTCATCAGAATGATTTGGTTTAATTACCTTCCAGAAGCGTCTCACACGGTTGCACTCCCAAACATCAGGCATCTGAACGCAAGATAACAGAACAGCGTTTATTGCCAGATGCAAGTCATTTATAATATACGAAAAAAAGATCCACTGTGGCTTCCCCGATTGCAGCAGTTTACAGGTATTTTGTACCAATTTCCCATGAAGTGACAAATTTGTTCTCTTGACAAATGGGATGGAAACAGTTGTTTATTTGCAAATGTTTTATGTGATATTCACAACTTTGGATAGAAACATACTGCATCTATTGTCCTCAACCCACTGTTGGTAAATATCTGAAGACTTCAGATGCAAAAGCCTGTAAGTCCATCTGGTGTTCTTCTTTAAAATAAGCATTTTTGTCAGGCTTCTATGTATAGGTTTCTACTATAGGGATGCAACAATACAGTTTGTCCACGGTTCAATACATACCTCGTTTTTTATCCACGGTTTTCGGGTTCGGTTCTGATGGCTTGTCACATTAGGTTATGCTATTCTACTCTTAGGCGACAGGAACAGCAAGAGGTTAAGGAGAAAAAAGACTTGCAATACTCTTTCTTTATTTGACTTAAAAGACTTGAAAAACCTTACTTAAACTTAGAACTTTACTTAAAAAAAACCTTGTACACATTCCTAGTGTATAATATAATATAAAATAAACATATATAAAGGTTTACACTGGCAGCTCAGAGCAGTACAGCAGCATTTAAGGATGACATTGAATGAATAAATGTAAAAACAAAACACTACATAGACTTCACTGTAAAATATACATTGATTCTTATTAAAGCTACTGTATTAAAGTTTATCAGTCAAGAGCAGTGAGTGATTTTCTCTTTGTCTTTTGTTGTTTTATTAACATTAAAGCGATAGTTCACTCAAAAATTCTGTCGTCGATTACTCGCCCTCAAGTTGTTTTAAACCTGAATAAAGTTATTTCTTCTGTTGGACATAAAATATATTTTGAAGAATGTTGGAAACCAACCAGTTGCTGGACCCCATTGTCTGGTATTCAACTGTCTGTGTTCAACAGAAGAAATTAATACAGGTTTGGAACAACATCAGAGTGAGTAAATAATGACATGATTTTAGAGGTGAACTGTCCCTTTCACTATAGGCTGCGCTGCTGTCAATTTAAGACCTGCCCGCATCTGATATACAGACACACGCCGATTTTACTTTCTCTTTATACATAACCGACATGGGTTTCAAACCAGTTTGGTTTGAAATGTGCTGGGGACATTCAGAAGTGCTGGGTACAATGATGCATTCATTCTTTTTCTCTCTTTCGCGCAGGTCATGTCTTGAAAGACGATGTCCATAGCTTACTAATGTAAATAAATAAAAATGTATACAAAAATCATGTGATGATGTCCGACTCGTTTTATGAAGAAGAAAGCCGTAAGTTTTCAAAAAGCATTAGACATATGATATGACACACTAATCTGCTTCATAAGTACCATGTTGACAATATGACATGGCCATGACGTGGTTTAATGTACCTAAACAATGATTACCAAATTTCTCTCTCATAACCACTGAAAACTGACAAAAAAACCTAACCCTCGCTCTACATTATCCTGCTTATTACAAGGCTACCCACCAAATAAATCAATAATTTGACACAAAATATTGATTTAAAAAGGAGTTTATTGATATAATCTCGATTGTATTGCTTCCGCTAAAGAAAATAGTCAGTTCCGTCTCTACGGTTAGAATCCTGGCGCGTCCATAGCAACGTTCTGTCAATGCAAACCGTAACTAGCTAAAGCAGCAGAATGGCTACATTTACGGTGAGGCATTGCCACATACATATTATTTTTTCCACTCAATTATGTCGTAATAACGAGATCTTATGTCGTTAAAACGACATACACTCACCTAAAGGATTATTAGGAACACCATACTAATACTGTGTTTGACCACCTTTCGCCTTCAGAACTGCCTTAATTCTACGTGGCATTGATTCAACAAGGAGCTGAAAGCATTCTTTAGAACTGTTGGCCCATATTGATAGGATAGCATCTTGCAGTTGATGGAGATTTGTGGGATGCACATCCAGGGCACGAAGCTCCCGTTCCACCACATCCCAAAGATGCTCTATTGGGTTGAGATCTGGGGACTGTGGGGGCCATTTTAGTCCAGTGAACTCATTGTCATGTTCAAGAAACCAATTTGAAATGATTGGAGCTTTGTGACATGGAGCATTATCCTGCTGGAAGTAGCCATCAGAGGATGGGCACATGCTGGTCATAAAGGGATGGACATGGTCAGAAACAATGCTCAGGTAGGCCGTGGCATTTAAACCATGCCCAATTGGCACTAAGGGGCCTAAAGTGTGCCAAGAAAACATCCCCCACACCATTACACCACCACCACCAGCCTGCACAGTGGTAACAAGGCATGATGGATCCATGTTCTCATTCTGTTTACGCCAAATTCTGAGCTGGTCTGAGGTCCTGAAACACTGCGTCCGGCCTACGTAAGCGCGAAGGGCGCGTACTGGACAGAGCAGTGCCAAGGCTGGGTCTGCCTCCTCCAACGGCAGCGCTTGCAGGTTCACCAACTGGTCCCTGTAGGGAGTGGTGGGATCCTTGGGCACGTATCCGGGCCGGGGTCTTAGGATCATGTGAGAATCGGCCGGCCCGAATTCCAGGCAAGCTTCGTCAACCGAAAATGCCTGCAGGTCCCCTACCCTCTTGATGGAGGCCAATGCACCAAGGAGCACTGTCTTCCTTGACAGTATTTTAAGCTCAACTGATTGCAAAGGCTCAAAGGGAGCTCTCTGCAGGGATGATAAGACCACTGCGAGGTCCCAAGAGGGCATCTGAGGAGGGCGAGGCGGATTTAGCCTCCTCGCCCCTCTCAAAAATCTGCTGACCAGCAGATCGGCCGCACGCATTTGAAAATGCACTTGGCTGTGAGCATCTTGAACGGAAGCCTGTGAAGGGTTCGGTTCAAGATGCGCAGGTCCAGGATTGGCCGTAACCCACCAGTTTTAACCCACCTTCTGCGCGGGCCGCCCCCAGATACCAATCGTCCAGCCTTCAGTGCTCGGGACATGGTGGAGGGTTCCACGCAAGCCCGAGGCTCTCAGCTGCCCGGGAGAGCATGGCTGTCAGCTCCGGATCCGATTCGGGCAATGCTGGCGCTCCCGAGGGAGGCAACACAGCCGAATCCTCATCTTCGGAGGTATCAAGCCCACCCTGTGATGCGGCGATCGACATGGCATCATCCGTCGGCGTGACGAATGACACGCTGGGCCCAGCATGGGAAACACCAGTGCCATCGTCCGGCAGCACCACGGGTAACAGTGTGCTAGAGGAGGATTCGTCGGGTTGTTCCACACCGTCACCCTCAAGTCACCCTGACCACCAGCCAAAGTGGTCCCACACGGGTTGGGAACAGATTGGGGTGTGGTAGAGGGGACCCTCCCTCCTTTACGGAGATCATTCAAGTCTCGACCGCAACACTGAGATGGTCATATTCCCGCAGTGATAACATGATTCATCCACGAACGCACGCTCAGCATGCACAAGGCCCAAGCATGCTAAACAGCGTCCGTGCCCGTCAAGCGGAGAAACCATGCGACCGCACCCAGAAACGTTGCAAGGACGAGCCATCTTGAAAAAGACGTGCCACTTGCGCTCTTTTTGTGAGGAGTTTTGCTGCGCAGAGATGCTGAAGTGCCCAGGGAGAAATGCATAATCACTGCACAGATCAGACAGGAATACGAGTATCGCTGGAACGCGCCGTCACACCAACACTCTGGGGAGCTGCTCGTCTTGAAAGAGGTAAACACGCTCAGGCTGTAATGTCGGCTCTGAAGCAGAAACATGATGCGAGATTGCTATGCGACGCCCTTTATACCCATGCGGTTGGGCAGGCTTGCATTATGCAAATTCCGCAGACCCATGGCATTTTCATGCCAATGGCTTGTTTTGTTAGAGCTCAAAGGCGATTGGCTTCTAAGCGAAACCCCCATTCGTCAGTCACTGATGTTACTCGGAGTGACTGAACGAAAGGGAACTCTAGTGTTCCGTGAGTATAACTCCACCACTAACGTGTGATGTGAATGTATGTCGCGTTGTTCAGTATATTGGGATGGAGGCAAATGATTGAATGTGTAAAAAAATAATTAGATAAATGAGAAACCAAAAAAACGCAATTCACAAGCACGTATTGAACCGTGAATGCCGTACCGAACGGTTCAATATTATATTGAGAATTGTGGCATCCCTAGTTTCTACCTAAGTACCGGTACTTCTGAATGGGCTGAGGCTGGGATTTAGTGGGTTTGAAGTGAAAGTACAGTATGAACGTATACTATATGCGGAGAGCATTCGCTCAGTATCGTTATCTCATTTTTGACCGAAGTGGCTTTTAGAGGCTTTTGCATCTGAACTCTTCATCTGTATATCAGCTCCAAACATTGCTGTTTACTGTAACACCTGGGGTTTTCCCAACATTACTTTAGCTTTCAAAATCTACCTCAAATATGAATTTTGAAACAGTGATGTGTGTACGGTTGAAAATAATCAAAGATGATATTTGATATTTGAAATTGAACAAAGACATTTGCTTTACTGTTGTCAACCCCCACCTTATTCATGCTGTGTACTTAATGGTATAAGTTTATCATCTCAAACATCCATTTTGAAACTATTTTAAGTATAACCATAACCAGATTTTGTGTTTCCATTTGAAAGAGATTTCCGTCTATTATGTAATTGGCATTATACATTTACCTGACTGTTAATAAATTGCTACATTTTCGATCTATTCTGACTTACTCTATAATTCTCTAGTAGATTATGTCAAACAACCAATTGGCATTCTATCCTAAATCCGAGATTATGATAAAATGGAGTCAGATTTAAAGATAAATTAGAAATAATCCATTCTACCCATCTGAAAACACTGAACGCGCAGCGACCTTCAAAGCGCTATCGTTGGAACGAATTTTTTCTAGATATTGCTACATGAGGACTGCAATGGTTGTCTGATTTGTCAAGCATGCAAACTTGCTTTCCTGTAGTAGTCATAGTCCCTGCGTAGAGCTTTAAAGTTTTTAAAGAAAAAAACTAATGTCAAATTTCACATTTGTTTTTATTGGAAAACAAATAATTAATTGAGGATTAGCAGTTGTGGTGATAAGATCCACACTAGAGCTCATATGCACATTTTGATATGTGTTTGATGCTATTAGAGAGAGGTTTGTAATTGTCTATGAAAATGAGTGCTATGTGGAGTGTTCACTTTTCTAAAATCACAGCTCTTTACCAAGACTTTTCAGTTCAATCTTTTAATTGTGTAAGAAGAGGTGCTTAACTGCTGTTTAATGGTACTTTAAGACAACCTGCAAAATGAATATGCAGTGTTATATTTGTTGAGATGATGTTATGCAAGCTGGGTTTTATTGGGTTTATTTTCTGTGCAATCAATCTTTATGGTGGGAAAACTTTTTTTTTTTTTGACATGTTATAGTGCCTCTGAGCACTTTGAAGGAAGTTCCTTCTAACTGTTGGGTAATATCAGGCATCAGGCCTCGGATATCAAAGAAACGTCAAATAAATCCCCCAAATTGGGAAAAAGTGCCATAGGGACTCGGTGGAAAATATTTGAGCCTTAAATGAAAGGTCTAGAACATCAGACACATCGAGAGCCATACAATCACTAAGTTATTTGTTTGCTCATTTTTAAGATGCACTGAAAAGACCAATGCAATTTAGATGATTGATAATATTGATCTTGTTTCTATGCACAATATATTGGCAGCATATCAGTTATGTGGTCGATTTTCGCATGTTCATTTCCTTTATTTTTACATATTGATTACTCATTAGTATCCAAATTCTCCTAGACAAAATGAGATTGAAGGGTTTGTCGATGACTTCTCGAGTGTTTCTACCATAGGCCGTAAAAAATATGGACGATGCATCTTCACTGCCTTCCAGAAAAGTGACATCTTGTAGAGAACAGGAAGTAAAGCTCCAATCTCCTCCTGAAAAAAGTATGTTAGTGCCACAGTGACAACTTCCCTCCGAGAAGCCGTCGATCTCAGCTGTCAAACATGACTTCACCCCCCCGCCAATTTTCAATTCAACAGTTGAAATGAAATCAGCATGATAAAAACTGCCTAAAATGACAGAAGCCATCTTTGGGGAAACATTATTTGTAGTGTAATTTGATTGGTCGATCTCATGGATCTATATTTTGTTCCCTGGCGAATCGTTTAGGCTGAGGGCAAAGTGAAGTTTCATTACTTTTTTATTTTTAGGCTATTTAACTTTACGTTACCATTGTGGCCGACTAGCACTGACTTCGAATGTTTGACTGAATTGTTTGCTTTTCACGTGTAGCTTATTATAGCTTTTACTTATACTTTTGTATTACTGATCAAACATAAACTTGCATTTAACAAAAGAGACTGGGTTGTGTTTCATGTCATTTAATTTGATCACCGTTGATAATCTTATGCGCACTTGTCTGAACCAGATATTAATATATGAGTAATATAAACCAGATTTTCTCCTCATTGTTGTCACTACTAGAGCAAGCTCCTGATTGGTTAATGGGCGCGAATATCTGCCAAAATTCAGATTTTTCAACATTCGCACGAATCACGCATCAAACGCTCAATTCGCACCGGGTCATTCGCGCAAATCGCGTTATTCGCGCTACCTCATTAGCACGAATCGTTCCACAGAATGTCTATTCGCGTCTTTGCATTGAATTAACATGTAAATCACTCTCGCGAAACGCTTCATTCGCGTCCGGTGTGAACGCACCGTTAGAGAACATTGAGGGGCGGGGCTTATGAGCTATACTGCGACCAACCACCTGGGGGCGATCGAGACGCGTCGGCTTCAGCTTTTAACATGTGTGCGGCACGCTTGGTTTCTTCTGAGAAAACTAGTAGGTATTTATCTTCTAGAGTTTCACATCGTGTCCTAACTACACGCGACACTGCGACACATAGGCGTCATATGACGCGATAAAAGGCGTCGTCCATGTTAATGAGAGTTTTTGTCCTAACTAGCCCCAATGGCGACACACAATGATTCTATTTTAGAAACAGTTTCTATTTGTGCGACGTCGCGGCTGGAACAACAACACAAAACATGGCAATGATAATCTCAGTTAGTTTTTATGTGCTTTATTTAAAGGTCCACTATGTAGGATTTTTGTAGTAAAATATCCATAAACCACTAGGCCAGTGTTATATATTTTGTTCAGTTGAGTACTTACAATATCTCAAATGTTTCCAACTATTTGTAAATTGTGAGAAAATTGCGATTTTAACCGAGGTACCGGGACGTGTGAATAGGAGTGAAGGAGTCGCCAGTCAATGGCGTCATTTCCGCGTTACCCTCGGTTTCCGCTCGGTTGCCGTAGAAACCATGGCCGCGTATAGTCTCGTGGACAAATGCGGACGGTGTAGCGTCTATCAAGCAACTACAGGTAATTTGTTTCGCACAGTCGTTATGGAACACAATTATTCTTTGCCGTTTGCAGCTGATTCTGTCGACAAAGACAAGTCCCATAAACGTAAACGTCAACGTATAGGTCAACCAAATGACCCAAGACGATTTTGGGACAAGAAGAGAAATAAAACCAGGATCAACATCGGTGTGGCATTTTCAAAATGAAGAGAACTTCGCGAAAAACTTCAACTAGACAGAGACGCCGATCTTGCATGTGTTTTAATAGACAGGTGAGTAATTGGTTTAATTCCTTTACTGACAGAAAACGTGTGATTTGTTTATATCAAACAACAGTGCTAGTCTTATTGTTTGAATGTCTTATTGTCTATGCATATGATGTGAAACATGGTGAGGTCATGTTCACTGTGAATACTTCAAGGCATGTTAAGAACTGTAAATTTGTTGTTTATACTGTAGCTTTAGTGTTTTTTTGTTATTTTTGTTTTACCAAAAAGTTAGTTTTGAATTGAATTCGAGAAATACAGTAACATCTATGACAACCAATTAGTATTAAACCTTACTTTCCTTGCGGCTAATTCATTATAGTGAAAGAAAATCATGTCATCAAACGCAACATTTATAAAACTATTACTTTACCTCATCCATGAGCATGATTTCTGATTCCCGTGTGATTGATTAACATCAGCGGTGGAGTTGAAGACGACAGATCCCATCATTCAACGCTCATTCACATCGTCATCAAGCTAAGACGTTGTTGTTGTTTTGAATGTACGCCCTCTAGTGGGGAAAAAAGTTACATAGTATACCTTTAATGTTAAAAGCGTGTCATGTGACTTTGAATATCATTTAGTGCACAGCTTTGTAACGTAATCGTATTAAAAGCAACAATGGATAATTGACCTCAGATCTTGAAATATTGAACAAATGGAAACAAGACCGTTCAAACTGTGAACAAGCAAGTGTATTCTACGACAAAGATTGTTTTAGTAACTCAGTATGTATGTTAGTAAAGTTTAAATAGTGTAATATTTGTGAATTTGATGATGTATTCATTTTTTTGCGAGTGCCGTCAGGATTAATCTCTGGTGCTGCGAGAGCCCGCCCACACGCTGTTCTGATTGGCTGTGGTTTTTGATTGATTTGTCGCATCTCGCAGCCACGTCTCGTCTGGTGTGGATAGACAAGTTGCTTGTTGCTGGAATCTTATCGCGCTGCGTGTAGTTAGGACACGGTGTCAGAACAGATCTCAACAAAGCCTCAAATTTTGCTCTGATTTCTCTGTTGTAGCTCTACACAAACTATTGACTAATGTGTATCTATTTCAGGGGAAACGTCCAAGATAAAAGCTTGCACTTAACTGAAACACAATTGATAATACCATTAAGTCTTCAGAGATATGAAAGTGAGATGTCTGTGCAGTACTGTTTTCCTCTGGAAATATACAATTAAATATTTAGCAAAAATAGCACTTATGTCTCAAGAACCATTAATAAGCCCCCTTTGACCATTTAATTACTGATAAAGCTAACATGTCTAGTTTTCAGCACATACGCTCTTGTTACTCCATTAAAGCCAAGAAGATGAAAGCCAAACCTTGGTCTCATAATATCAAAAGATCAGAGTTTGAAGCCAAAACGAGAAGGCTGAACAGAACCGGACATCCACCTTTCATAATCAGAGCGGAAGATCACAGAGGAAAAAGAGTCAGTGACTTCAAGGGGACGAGCCCCGAATCGAGCAAAGACGGTTCCTGCAAGTCTCACACCATGCTAATGATGGTAACATTTCCCAACCAAATCATTATGCCATTTTTTCTTGCAAAGAATATCGTTCTGCAGCTGGATAGATAATAATGAGCCTGAGTGCAAGTTCAGCTAATTTAACAGACTTCCTTTGCCAAGAAGCTCTAATTCTAACTCACGTCCACGCCAAATCATTAATCAAGGGCCATGTGCAATTACCAGACAGACAGTGCGCTCATTCTCACCTTACTTCTGTTCTGCCTCATTTCTGCTCAGTGTCCACAGGTTAATAAAGAAGAGGCAAGACTTCTTCCAGACCTGCGTGATGGTTCGTAACACTAATAAGGCCAGTCGTATGTTCTATTATTAGACTGAAGAGTCCCTCTGTGTGCTACAACATGCTGGAAATGACAGTGACCTTGACCGTTTCACTCGGCACATATCTATAACCTACATATAATTTGGCACTTTTCCTTTTAAAGGGACACATTTGCAGCCAAATTTATTCTGTCAATCATTTTTTATATATATTTTTAACAGATTATGCATGCATGTAAATGGCAAAAATTTTAAAAATGTGTATTCATTTTGGGGCACTTCAAATGGTCAAGCCAATGCAAAGTCAAATATTGTGAATATTGATCATTATTCATCATAATTGCGTAAGCAAGTGTGGTTCTGTGGTTCTCCAACACATGATGTTTTATTAACATGTTCTAAAGGGAAATTTTTAAATGATCTACCCGATCAGCATGAGAGCAGGCATATGTATACACAAAGCCGACTCAAATATGTTCCCTTTAAATCAGTTGCTCCACGTTACCTCAGTGACTGATAAAATAGGGGTTTCGCTTAGAAGCCAATCACCTTCGAGTTCTAAGATGTTCTCGAGTTCAGTTCTGTGGCTTGTCCTTGAAGGGAGATATGGCAGTGCACAGGGAACGATAGCAAGATAGCAGGACCCAGCTGTCAAGCTGACCTCCCAACCGAGAGAGATAGGGACAGGGTGGACGGTGAGGTGAGGGAAGGAGGGGGTCAATATCTTAATCCATTTACCTGATCTTCGGTAATTTTTCCGGACCAAAATCAATCAATCCATTCGGATCCTCAGCGTCAGTGGCGAGCGTCCGGTTCATGAATTGACTTGGACATTTCATCCAATTTCATGGTCAGACCAGACATACTGCGTAGCAGTTCACTAGGCTGACCCCCGATGGAGCCCACTCTTCCCTGCATCTCCACAGTCCGGGCTGAGATGTTACAATACAGTTCCTCAATCTGTGTCACTCTTTGGTATAATACCTTCAGTCGGTCACATACATCCACAAAGCACTCTTTAATTTCCACAGACAGCGGCTGGGTGAATTTGCTGGCAGCTGTCTTACAAATCTTCCGATAGGTCAAGGCAATCCCAAGGCGTAGAAATAGGAACCCGCTATCAAAATGTCAATTATGAATAAATCCTCCCCATCCTTGACGGACAGGACTTCCAGGCACAGGACTTGCCAGCTGTTCCAGGCAGGTGGGTTCTCCTAGTGCACCTTTCCTAAGTGAGAAAATCTTATCAGTTATCAGAGTGACCAGTTAATTAATTAAATTTCAGTATTTTCAGGAGTCCAGCAAGCAGGGGGTCAAGAAAAAAAGACAAAAAGATCAGCGCTAAAGCAGAGCGAGAGCAGATAGAAGGCACATCTGCTCTGTATGAGATCAGGAAGACTCTTCAACTCTTCTAAAAGAGCTACACGTGGCACGTCTTCTTCAAGATGTCTCCCCTTTGTGTTTCTGGGTGCGGTCGGCTGGTTAATCTGTCTAACTGGCCCAATCGCTGTGTTGTGATTTTAACCTCTCCTGTTCGGCCCGCCCGCTCTAAGCGGGACTCGAACTCGGGTCCACCAGCATGAGAGTTGGATGCTCTAACAAGGAGGCTAAAGGCTGCAACCCCTAGCGTCAGTCACTAGAGCGTCTCTTGAGATCAGAGGAGTGAGGTTTACTTGCACAGCAACTACTAGCTGACCTCCGTTACACGTGCTTGGGCTTAGTGCACGCCGAGAGAGCGCAATGTTGCGATCGAGACTCCACAACCTTCGTCTAGGAGGTAGAGTCCCCTCTGCCACACCCCAATCTATCTGAGGGTTACGGTGTGGAACAATCCAAAGAATATTCCTTGGTCCAAACCCCCCCAAAGCACATTGCAACCCGTGGTGTTGCCGGGTGAGGTCGCTGGTGGGGGGCCCAAGCGTCTCATTCAGAGTGCCGGCGGATGACACTATGTCGGTCACCGCATCACAAGATGGGCTGGATTCCTCTGGAGTTGAGGATTTGGCTCCCTCGGGAGTGCCAGCATTGCCCGAGTCTGATTTGGAGCTGACAGCCATACTTTCCCGGGCAGCTGAGAGTATCGGGCTTGAGTGGAACCCTCCGCCATGTCCGGAACGCTCAAGGCTGGATGATTGGTTCTTGTGGGTGGACCGTGGTGGCTACCATCACTTCCTCTAGGGCTATGTCCACGAGACAAACCAATGAGCTGAAGTGGAGCCTCTTCGTCACTTTCTCGCCAGGAAGACCCCAGGAAATGCCTGATCGGGTCTTCCTCAAAGAAGGGTTGGAACGAAGGCTGTCTCCTTCCACCCTTAAGGTTTACGTGGCTACAATCTCTGCAAACCACGACCTTTGAAAATGGTAGGACAGCGAGGAGCTACGAGGAGCGAGGAGGATAAACCCAGATTCCCTCTTGGGACCTCGCAGTGGTCCAATCTGCCCTTAAGTTCCTTTTTAATGAAGGCGGTGCTCTTGATTGCTTTGGCTTCCATCAAGAGGGTCGGGGACCTGCAGGCATTTTCGGTTGACGAAGCGTGCCTAGAATCCGGGCCGGCTAACTCTCACGTGATCTTTAGACCCCGGCCTGGATACGTGCCCAAGGTTCCCACCACTCCTTTCAGAGATCAGGTGGTGAACCTGGAAGCGCTGTCCCTGGAGGAGGCAGACCCAGCCTTGGCACTGCTCTGTCCAGCACGTGCCCTTCACGCTTACGCAGACAGGACGCAGTGTTTCAGGACCTCAGGCCAGCTCTTTGTCTGTTATGGAGAGTCTCTCAGGAGCGTAAACATCACATACTTTTAATTTCCCTGGCAAAAACATCTCACTTAATTTAAACGAATTAAGTTGCAATTGGTTAAATTATTTTGATGAGTTAAAGTGGGATGATGCCCTTTTGAGCTGTATAGGAACTGAAATGCATCAAGAGCATGATTCATTCAGTAGCGTCGTGCAAAACTATTTGGGCGGTGCAATCTGGCGGGGCTTTTTTGTAAGCACCATTGGTGTTTTTAAAATGACGGGATAAAAGATCTGACATGTGCCTGTGCATTAGGCCTTGCAGTGAAAGTGCAGTGTGTAAAGAGTCAGACAGGGAAAGTGTGTGGTCATGTGTCACAGTGCCAGATGGGAAAGATTTCTGTCAGAGAGGCTCTGCCTTAAGACCTAATGAAATCTTAATTCTAATGCGCCCGTCACTGAGAGGGATATGCAGGCGGGGATTTATGAGCGGGAGACAGAAGTGGTCAATATTATAAATCTTGAGATCTGCCCTAATGCTGAAAATCACGGGATTAGCACAGTTTCTCCTCTCAGGAGCAGATTGTGGGCTTAGACTGTCTCTGATAGTGTGATTAAATGTTTTTTTTTTTTAATCTGAACATTAGAAATGTGAAAAACCGGGTCCACGGGGCACTCTGTGACGCCTTTGACACTGTAAGGCCTGGGTTTATTTTTCAGAGGGGATATATTTATGGCCCAAAGAGATCAAGCAGTGATATCTGAGGAGGAGGTCAACAATCGTTGATGGATAGTGGCTAGCAATGACATTTTATTATGGCTAGAAGCTTGAAGCAAAGTGTATATATTGCATAAATTGTACGCCTAGTCTACATTTAGTTTTACGTTTGACCCATAATATAGCTTATTCTGTCCAGCACTGACCTATTTACAGGAATAGACCATCACGTCAGACTGACATGGAAAATTACCAATCACGTGGCGTTTAGTGGCGAGACTTGTTACCGAAAATTGTGTAGAAGCCAGTCAGTTGGATTGAATTTGTACTATACACTCTAAACATATCTGGGTTAAAAACAACCAAAGTTGGGTTGAAAATGGACTAACCCAGCAACTGGGTTGTTTTAACCCAGTGGTTGGGTTAAATGTTTGCTTAAAACAACCCAATCGCTGGGTTAGTCCATTTTCAACCCAACTTGGGTTATTTTTAACCCCGCATTTTTTAAAGTGTATTGAACATATATTGAAAAGTTTGGAATTATTATTATGGAAAATTTTGTTTAATGTTTAGGAAAGAAGCGTATGCTCACCAAGACTGCATTCATTTGATCAGAAATACAATAAAAAACCCCTTATGATGCCAAAAAAAAGGAGGACCGTGACGTCGCCCGGTATGGCGCAGCCGGGGCCCCACCCTGGAGCCAGGCCTGGGGTTGGGGCTCGTATGCGAGCGCCTGGTGGCCGGGCCTTCCCCCACGGGGTCCGGCCGGGCTCAGCCCAAAGGAGCGACGTGGGGACACCTTCCCGTAGGCCCACCACTCACGGGAGGGACCGTAAGGGGCCGGTGCAAAGTGAATCGGGCAGCAGTCGAAGGCGGGGGCCTAGACGACCCGATCCCTGGACACGGAAACTAGCTCTTGGGACATGGAATGTCACCTCGCTGGCGGGGAAAGAGCCTGAGATTGTGCGTGAGGTTGAGAGGTTCCGACTAGAGATAGTCGGAATCACCTCCACGCATGGCTTGGGCTCTGGAACCACACTTCTCGAGAGGGGATGGACTCTTCACCACTCTGGAGTTGCCCATGGTGAGAGGCGGCGGGCTGGTGTGGGTTTGCTTATAGCCCCCCAGCTCTGCCGCCATGTGTTGGAGTTTACCCCGGTGAACGAGAGGGTCGTTTCCCTGCGGCTTCGGCTCGGGGATAGGTCTCTCACTGTTGTGTGTGCCTACGGGCCAAACAGCAGTGCAGAGTACCCGACCTTCTTGGTGTCCCTGGGAGGGGTGCTGGAGAGTGCTCCGACTGGGGACTCCGTCGTTCTACTGGGGGACTTCAACGCCCACGTGGGCAATGACAGTGAAACCTGGAGGGGCGTGATTGGGAGGAACGGCCCCCCTGATCTGAACCCGAGTGGTGTTCAGTTATTGGACTTCTGTGCTAGTTACAGTTTGTCCATAACGAACACCATGTTCAAGCATAAGGGTGTCCATCAGTGCACATGGCACCAGGACACCCTAGGTCGTAGGTCAATGATCGACTTCGTGGTCGTTTCATCTGACCTGCGGCCGTATGTCTTGGACACTCGGGTGAAGAGAGGGGCGGAGCTGTCAACTGATCACCACCTGGTGGTGAGTTGGATCCGATGGCGGGGGAGGAAGCTGGATAGACTCGGTAGACCCAAACGTACTGTGAGGGTCTGCTGGGAACGTTTGGCCGAGTCTCCTGTCAGAGAGATCTTCAACTCGTGCCTCCGGCAGAGCTTCGACCGGATCCCGAGGGAGGCTGGAGATATTGAGTCCGAGTGGACCATGTTCTCCACCTCCATTGTCAAAGCGGCTGCTCGGAGCTGTGGACGCAAGGTCTCCGGTGCCTGTCGAGGCGGCAATCCCCGAACCCGGTGGTGGACACCGGAAGTAAGGGATGCCGTCAAGCTGAAGAAGGAGTCCTATCGGGCCTGGCTGGCTTGTGGGACTCCTGAGGCAGCTGACAGGTACCGGCAGGCTAAACGGACTGCAGCCCGGGTGGTTGTGGAGGCAAAAACTCGGGCCTGGGAGGAGTTCGGTGAGGCCATGGAAAAGGACTATCGGCTGGCCTCGAAGAGATTCTGGCAAACCGTCCGGCGCCTCAGGAGGGGGAAGCAGTGCCCTACCAACGCTGTTTACAGTGGCGATGGGCGGCTGTTGACCTCGACTGGGGATGTTGTCGGGCGGTGGAAGGAATACTTTGAGGATCTCCTCAATCCCGCCGTCACGTCTTCCATTGAGGAAGCAGAGGCTGGGGGCTCAGAGGAGGACTCGTCCATCACCCAAGCTGAAGTCACCGAGGTGGTCAAGAAACTCCTCGGTGGCAAGGCACCGGGGGTGGATGAGATCCGCCCTGAGTACCTCAAGTCTCTGGATGTTGTGGGGCTGTCTTGGCTGACACGCCTCTGCAGCATCGCGTGGCGGTCGGGGACAGTGCCTCTGGGATGGCAGACCGGGGTGGTGGTCCCTCTTTTTCCAACTATAGGGGGATCACACTTCTCAGCCTCCCCGGGAAAGTCTATGCCAGGGTACTGGAGAGGAGAATTCGGCCGATAGTGGAACCTCGGATTCAGGAGGAACAGTGTGGTTTTCGTCCTGGTCGTGGAACACTGGACCAGCTCTATACCCTCTACAGGGTGCTGGAGGGTTCATGGGAGTTTGCCCAACCAGTCCACATTTGTTTTGTGGATTTGGAGAAGGCATTCGACTGTGTCCCTCGCGGCGTCCTGTGGAGGGTGCTGGGGGAATATGGGGTCCGGGGTCCTTTGTTGAGGGCTGTCCGGTCCCTGTATGACCGAAGCAGGAGTTTGGTCCGCATTGCCGGCAGTAAGTCAGACTTGTTCCCGGTGCATGTTGGACTCCGGCAGGGCTGCCCTTTGTCGCCGGTTCTGTTCATAATTTTTATGGACAGAATTTCTAGGCGCAGCCAAGGGCCGGAGGGTGTCAGGTTTGGGGACCACACGGTTTCGTCTCTGCTCTTTGCGGATGACGTTGTCGTGTTGGCCCCTTCTAACCAGGACCTTCAGCATGCACTGGGACGGTTTGCAGCCGAGTGTGAAGCGGCTGGGATGGGGATCAGCACCTCCAAATCCGAGGCCATGGTCCTCAGTCGGAAAAGGGTGGCTTGCCCACTTCAGGTTGGTGGAGAGTTCCTGCCCCAAGTGGAGGAGTTCAAGTATCTAGGGGTCTTGTTCACGAGTGAGGGGAGGATGGAACGGGAGATTGACAGACGGATCGGTGCAGCTTCTGCAGTAATGCGGTCGATGTACCGGTCTGTCGTGGTGAAGAAAGAGCTAAGCCGTAAGGCGAAGCTCTCGATTTACCGGTCAATCTACGTTCCTACTCTCACCTATGGTCATGAGCTTTGGGTCATGACCGAAAGGACAAGATCCCGGATACAGGCGGCCGAAATGAGCTTTCTCCGCAGGGTGGCTGGGCGCTCCCTTAGAGATAGGGTGAGAAGCTCAGTCACTCGGGAGGAACTCGGAGTAGAGCCGCTGCTCCTCCACATCGAGAGGGGACAGCTGAGGTGGCTCGGGCATCTGTTCCGGATGCCTCCTGAACGCCTTCCCGGGAAGGTGTTTCGGGCATGTCCAACCGGGAGGAGGCCCCGGGGAAGACCAAGGACACGCTGGAGGGACTATGTCTCCCGGCTGGCCTTGGAACGCCTCGGTGTCCCCCCGGAAGAGCTAGAGGAAGTGTCTAGGGAGAGGGAAGTCTGGGCATCTCTGCTTAGACTGCTGCCCCCGCGACCCGGCCCCGGATAAGCGGAAGAAGATGGATGGATGGACAATAAAAACAGCAATATTGTGAAATATTATTAAAATTTAAATATGTTTTAAAATGTAATTTATATTTTGAACATCATTACTCCAGTCTTCAGTGTCACATGATCCTTCACGAATCATTCAATCTCTCACTTATTATACATTATGAATGGCGCTAAATTATGATTCTTCTTATTATCAATGTTAAAAATTGTTTTAGCATTCATTAATAAATCGGTAAAGCTTCATATTTCAATGATTTCTGTAGGATCATGTAGGATCATGACACTGAAAATTCAGCTTTGATCACAGGAATAAATTGCATTTTAAACATATATTTAAGTAGGAAACCGTTATTTAAAAAAAATCGTTATAATGTTTCTCAATAGTTCTGTATTTTGAACAAATTAACGCAGCCTAGGTGAACATTAGAGCCTTATTTCAAAAACATAAATCTTAATCGACTGGTAGTGTATGTACAATATTTGCACGGTAGGTTTTCATATTTGATTATTATTTTAGCAATGACACGATGTAATTGAGCAAATTCATGTTCAGTCTGTTTGGCATACATTTGCATAAATCAGTATTTGACCAGCTTCGATCCAATCTGACGGCGGAAAGTTTATTTCCTCCCAATAAAAAATAAAAAAACCACAGCACAGAGAACAAGCGAGTCCAGGCAGCCGTACAGGTCACTCGTGAGGATCCGTGTGTGTGTGAGGACATGGAGAAACTCACAGATCAGGTCCTGAGAGAACTGACCGCACATAACATCTCGACGAGATGTCCATTTGGCTAGAACCCAGGAACCTGCATCAAAAAGTGGGAATTGAAAAAGACACAGGTGGTAAAGCAACACCTTATGTTGGAATTGATGATGCTATCTAGTGTAGGGTATGACATCCATCATGTATTCAAGCACTGACGTTTTATATCTTGATGGTGACCTGTTTTTTGGTGATAAGTATACATCTAATTTACATATTTGTATTTTATGTGTTCTTATTACAAAATGGAATATATGTATTCAGCATACCCAGAATGATTTGTTGGGGAGTTTCTTCTTTATAAGTCATTAGTGAAATTAAAGGGGATCTAGTACACTCTAAAAAATGCTGGGTTAAAAATGGACTAACCCAGCAATTGGGTTGTTTTAACCCAGCGGTTGGGTTAAATGTTTGGGTAACACTTTAGTATGGGAAACACATATTCACTAATAACTACAACTTTTGTCTCAATAAACTCCTAATTTACTGCTTATTAATAGTTAGTAAGGTAGTTTTTGTAGCGTTTAAGTTTAGGTATTGGGTAGGATTAATGGATGTAGAATGAGTTCATGCAGAATAAGGCATTAATATGTGCTTTATAAGTTCTAATAAGCAGCCAATATCCTAGTAATATGCATGCTAATAAGCAACTAGTTAATAGTGAGAATTTAACCCTAAAATGAAGTGTTACCAATGTTTGCTTAAAACAACCAATCGCTGGGTTAGTCCATTTTCAACCCATCTTGGGTTATTTTTAACCCAGCATTTTTTACAGTGTATGTCCCTTTTTAAAAGATGTAGTCTCAGTGTCCCCAGAATGTGTGTGTGAAGCTTCAGCTCATAATACCCCACAGCTCATGTATTATACCATGTTGTAAATACCCATTTTAGAGTTAAAGCTGTTTTCATGCACGTACCTTTAAATGCAAATAAGCTCTGCTGTTACAGAGTGTAACCGTTTCAGATTCTTTCTCTGATTTTATTTTACTTTTTAATGACACAAGTGCCTAATCCCTGTGCTTAGGTCTTTTTTTAAGGGGATGTGAGGTGAAGTGCAGTCTGGGAGTAGGAGGACAGCAGATGTGTATTAGTGATAGTGGGGGCGTAACACTGACAGATATTGAGATTTGTCCTCTTGCTGACTCACTCCCTCGCGCGATGGGACGTGGATGCTGCTGATTCTGCAAAATACTGTAAAACAAAAAGTCACTGATGGGGGTGTGGTGTCAAACAGCCGTGTCGGGCCACTTATATAGTTCTCCCTCGTTTCTGCTTTCTCTCTCACCCCAATTCCCTTGTTAGCACACTCTAAACATATCTGGGTTAAAAACAACCAAAGTTGGGTTGAAAATGGACTAACCCAGCAATTGGGTTAAGATTGGGTTGTTTTAACCCAGAAATGGGGTTGTTTCATGCAAACATTTAACCCAACCGCTGGGTTAAAACAACCCAATCGCTGGGTTTGTCCATTTTCAACCCAAATTGGGTTGTTTTTAACCCAGCTTTTTTTAAAGTGCAGTGTTTGTTATTTACATTGCTTCAGAAAGGATCAGGAAATGGCGTAAGCTCAACATATGTAGGGGAGAGTGGGGTAAGATGAGCCATTTTGTTACCCATGTGTTCCCTCAAGATGAGAGAAAATAAAGCAGAAGTGCAATGAAAGTATCGTCAGGATGTTTACTATCATTTTAAATGATCAAAATACATGACAAAGGGTTCTAAAAATATGGCTTCTTATTTTGGCTCAGTTTACCCCAGGTTAGGGGTAAGTTGATCCGAGTCAGTGGGTAAGTTGCACCATCTGGGTGTAAACGGACCATCTAATTGAATTTGAATCAAACCCATGTGCAATTGTAAAGATAATTTAACTCTTTTAAAAACGCCTTCAATAATGAAATTTACTTTTACAAATAGTCATATTTCTTTTCTTAAAGCTGATTTAAACAACATAAAACCAGCCGAATGAAGTTGACATTTCAATTTCTTTAATTTCTGAAACAATATGTTGAACACCAAAGTTGTGACCTTCCCAAAAACAGAGTTTGTTGAGTAAAATAAAATAAAATAAAAATGAAAAAATGAAGTGAAAGATTCTTGGCATGGTAGTTTTTTTGTAATTTTGAACATGTTCGGCAATTAGGGACTATATGTGGAAAGATAAATATAATTAAGCATCTTCTGGGTCTTATCAGAGCAGGATTTGCTGGACTTTTACATCGTTCCTATCAAATAAAATCAAACTACACAATTCTTTAAAGAAAATGATACACTAAATCAGTTGTGTAGCATTACATTGAAATTATACCAGTTTATACTTCAGAGATTTAACTCAACTACAGTGCCTTATGAAGAGGTAAACTAAAACGCTGGCTCAATTTACCCCACATCATTTGGCTCACTTTGCCCCATAGCTGCCAATTTGGATAAAACTAGCTAACTTATGAATTCAGGCTAATATTTGCATGGTTTTATACATTGCTAAAATTATACATTAAACCAATATGGATCATAAATATTTAAGACCTGGGCAAATTTGCTTTGATGCAACAGCCGTTACATCCGTTATACTAAAATGTTACATTGACGAGCCAAAAACAGTTTTTTAAGTAAATGTTTGCCTTCCACTCCTAACGTGCTTCTCATTTTCACAGTCTGGCAGAAATGATGGGTGGTTCCAAAACATATGGTCACATGACAATTAAACTGTAGAGTTAGCAAGATAAAGGGGGTGGGTCTACTTACCAACTGGCTCATCTTACCCCACTCCCCCCTACACAAATGGCTAGGCTCCTCAATTCTCTTTATTATTATTAAAAACATTGATTGAGCCAGTGAAAGAAATATGTTTGCAAAACCATTGCACATTATCTAATGCTGTTAGCAATAACAGGAATATACAAAGAATGAATTTTGTTTTGAGCATGTTGAATAAATGTAAGACTGCGCTAATGCGCCTTTTTATTGAGCTATCATCACAAAAGAGACAAAGCATCGCCGTCTGCATCTGTTGTTATCTTCTGCAGTCAATTCTATTGATTGAGGGAAGCGAGAAGATTTAACCTTCACGCCAGCATGGATAACGCATTACCTGTAAGCTAGCCATATCAGCCATATTGTGTGTTTCACATTTGCTTTATTTACATCATTTCTTTTTCAATGGAGGAAGGGTATCTGTTATTGTTTGATGCCCTCAAATGGAGTTTTTGTCCGATTTAAACTTTAAACATTTCCATAGAGTTTTGTATGAAAATATAGCTTCACTACCTGTTCAAAAGGTTGGGTTTTAATGTGGAAAGGGTATTTTATGTTCACCTATGCTGCATTATTTGATTAACAAAACAGTAAAAATGATGAAATATTGCCATTGCAAATAAGTGTTTTTTATTTTAATATATTTTAAAGCTGCACTATGTAAGACTTTTTCAGTAAAATATCCACTATAGGCCAGTGTTATATATTTTCTTCAGTTGAGTACTTACAATATCCCAAATGTTTCCAACTATTTGTAAATGGTGAGATGCTCTTTTACCCGAGGAACCGGGACGTGTGAGGGCGTGGCCTGTCGATGACATCATATCTGCGTTCCCCTCGGTTTGTGGTTTTATTCTGCAGAAACGCTTTCCTCTCACTGCAGTGTGAACAAGTGTCATAGCAGCCGGCGAGTAACGCCATCACCAGCGTTGGGGAAAGTTACTTTGAAAAGTAATGCATTACAATATTGCATTACTCCCTTAAAAAGTAACTAATTGAGTTACTTAGTTACTTTTTAAGAAAAGTAATGCGTTACGTTACTTTTGTGTTACTTTTTCTCACCTTGGCTGGGCTTGTTTCTTTTGTTTTTTTGTTTTTTAATAGCAAAAAAAGATATATTTTTGTGCAAATGTAAAGACCTCTTCATACCAAAATTGAAATAATAAGCCTCAGGCTGAGGGAAAAATGTGCAGCCATTCTGGATATTGGAAGAATAAGACGCAGGAGAATTTTTTTTTACCAATAAAAACAAAAAATCTAGTAATATTTGCTCATGGTTTAACTGAATCATCAAAGGTCAGCAGCAAGACATTGGTCAATAAAGGTAGATTAAATGCACAACAATATTTGTTTTATTTAACATTTATATATTTGAGGTTTGCATAGTACTCTGACTTTGCATTTGACTGATTTTATTCATTTTGAGGAGTACTGAATCTGTATTGTGCAAGTGAGATGAATAAATGCTTACATTTAGCCTAGAACTACAATAACACATTTACACACAACGCCTCTGCACTTACTCTCGATTTTTCTCAACTCGGGCACAGGAGAGCTGTCAGTCAAATAAATGTGAAAAAGTAACTTGCGTTACTTTTTTAAAAATAAATTTGAAAAGTAATGCATTACTTTACTAATTGAAAAAGTAATCCGATTAGGTAACTCAAGTTACTTGTAATGCGTTACCCCCAACACTGGCCATCCCATCATCAACACACTCAGATGTGTGTAATATGATCAACAGAGCTGCGTTACCTCAAACTCATGAGCGGAGGAGCGGAAGTGGCATAATAAAAGTCCTGCTGCTCGCGAGGCGTGTGTTGCGTTCATCTTATTAACAATCGCTCCAGCGGTTCCTCAGCTCCACAACACTCTGTGTCCTATCCCGATTCTTTCCCACCGGCTGTGAGCTGAAGACCACATGACCCAAGAGTCTGCGCTCAAACGGGACGTCATCAAACTACGCCTTTGTTTTGAACAAGCTCTCGGAAAGGCAGAGTTTAGAGAGACAAAAACAAACCGTTTTCAGACTCCTTGACAAGCGAGGTGATGTGTAATGTATATTATGAGAGAGTGCTTTTTGACCTTGGATGCATGTAAACCTGTTGTTTCCTAAAACAAAATTAGGAACCTTTAAAATAGCATTATAGGGGCACTTTAATTTAATTTATTTAGTTGAGGGCACTGTAAAATATGTCTCCAGTGACTCCTTTGCTTTAATTAACACAATGAATAACTAAACTCTGGGCCCTGGTGAATTATTCTCAAACGCAGAGGTGACAAGCCAATGTTTTGAGTTTTGATTTTCATCTCACTACCCTTGTTTCTTCGCTGGCCAGCAAGACCCGTGATTCCTTTCGATTCCTCCACATCTGCCACATGCACTGCTCATCAACAGGTTCATTTGCCTGTTTTATCGTGAGACAGGCCTGTGCCAGATAACTCATTAGCTTGGCCTGTGGACCGGGTACAGTCTGCCAGAATTGAGCCCTTCTATACAAGTCACCGTCATACATTGAGCCGTCATACAAGTCACCAGTGATTTTGACTTGTGCCTAAAGCTTGACAGGGACTTGCTAGTAACATTGTTTGAATCATTCACGCTGAATAGATCAACTGTAAATGTGTTCCTGTCATATGTGTATTCAAGTATTCAGCATTTGCTTGCATTCATTAATATTCACTTGTGTGTGCATGTATAATTAAACAAATATTAGGATGCAAGTTCTTAAAATTCACATTTTAAAAAATCTAGTGTTTGATCAAGTCGAAATATATATTAAAGAGATAGTTCACCCAAAAACATCCATGTAGGTGTCTTTGTTTTTTCAGTAGAACGCAAATGAAGATTTTTAACTCGAACCGTTGCAGTGTGATAGTCGTATAATGCATGTCAATGGGGTCTAATTCTATTAGAGTAAACACAAACATGCACAGACAACTTCAAATTAAACCCTGCGGCTCGTGACGACACATTGATGTCTTAAGACACGAAACGATCAGTTTCTGCGAGAAACGAGCAGTATTTATGCTATTATTTCACCTATTATCAGACGCATGTCATCAGCTCTCCAGACCGCCATAACTTCCGGCGAATAAGGTCAAAATACCAGTGCGATCATAGAAATACATACATAGATGCCTTATTAGTGCCTGTGCGGATCGATCGAATGAGGAATCTATGTATATATTTCTATGATCGTGCAAGTATTTTGACCTTATTCACCGGAAGTTATGGAGAGCTGATGACATTCGCATGCATTATACGACTGACAGACGGCAACGGCTGGAGTTAAAAATCTTCATTTGTGTTGAACCAAAGGCTCAAAGAAAGTTGATTTCTCAATTCATCACCCCTTTAAAACTTCCAAAATTTGAAAGCTGAGACTTTGTTTCATATCAAAAGCAGGGTTGCCAATTTGGCGTGAGATTTACTTGGGCAGAGTGAGACCGTGAGACAGCGCCTGAAAGCGTGTGTCTCACGCCAAATGCAAAACACTGGCCGTTTTGATGCCCTAAGCGTGATCACTTTATGATGCCTGCGGTGGGTAGAGAGAGCATTTTCTTTAATGTTGCCCTTCATGATGACTGTGAGGGGGGTGAATGTTTGTATAACTCATTCGTTTACATTATATAAAGCCTTAAAGAGATAGTTCACCCAAAAATGAAAATTAGCCCATAATTTACTCACCCTCAAGTCATCCTAGGTGTGTATGACATTATTCTTTCAGACGAATCAAATCTGAGTTATATTACAAAAGGCCAGGCTACTGTTTTTGAAGTCCATAAAAAGTGCATCTGTCCGTCATATAACTGCTCCACGCGGCTCCGGTGTGTTAATAAAGGCCTTCTGAAGCGAATCGATGCGTTTGTGTAAGAAAAATATCCATATTTAAAACTTTATCAAGTAAACTTTCGGCCGACTGCCTTCCCTGTTCAATTTATGGAAAAAGTGTTGAACGTTCCTCTGCAGATCGAAAGACTAACGCGACCAGGACCGCTCGTCATGACGTCATGCACGCATCTTGAGTTTCACTTTCAACATTCAACACTTTTCCACGGAAGGCGGTCGGCCGAAAGTTTATGTGATAAAGTTTTAAATATGAATATTTTTCTTACACAAATGCATCGATTCGCTTCAGAAGGCCTTTATTAACACCCCGGAGTCGTGTGGAGCAGTTATTTGACGGACAGATGCACTTTTTATGGACTTCAAAAACAGAGCAACTATGAATCAAATTCTAATGCTTGGATTAGCCTGGACTTTTGTAATATAACTCTGATTTTATTCGTCTGAAAGAAGAATGTCATACACACCTAGGATGACTTGGGGGTGAGTAAATTCTTCCCATAAAGAACACTTCCCATAACACCTGATGTATTCGATACATCATCAGAAGAATGGCATCTACGCTAATGATAGTCTCTCTGTTTTATCCCGAGGCTTACTGCAGTCAGCCGGATCCTGGGCGTATCCAGATCAGATGCTGGACCTGCGCCCAGACAAGACCAACACATGACCCTGAAGTGTCTGCCGTGATTAGACTCCCCCTGAAACTGCCTCATCAACACGGCATCCTCAATAAACCCGTCTCCAGCGTGATGACTCCGATTGTTCGAATATTACAATTAAATAATTCTTAAATCGATATGTCATCCGCAATAAACCCGTCTCCAGCGTGTTGCCTCCGGTCCTTCGAATATTCCGATCTATTATGACCTCTGACCTGTAAAGCTGCCAGAATAATAATAATAATAATAATAATACGCTGTTTGTTAATTGGCCAGATGAGAACTGCCCCCCCGACTGAGCCTGGTTTCTCCCAAGGTTTATTTTCCTCCATTCTGCTCCTGATGGGGTTTTGGTTTCCTTGCCACTGTTGCCTCTGGCTTGGCGTGCTCAGTTGGGGACACTACATTTTTCAACTAAACATCGAAATAAATCTAATTAATAAACTAAATTAACCATATAAACTAAAGTCCTGATCTAATTATTGATCCAAAGCCCACACTGCCACTGTATGGAAATTGAAATGAACTGATGACGTCAAATGGCTATACAGCTGAATAAAATTATGTTGCATTATTTTCCTGTTTAACACTGTAAAGCTGCTTTGAAACAATCTACATTGTTAAAAGCGCTATATAAATAAAGTTGACTTGACTTGACTTAAATTATAGGCTAATTTTCATTTTTGGGTGAACTATCCCTTTAAAGTTCTGCATAATTAAGGGCGTGGTCACTTTGAGTGACAGGTGGATTGCCGTTTGTCTGCTGTCTGTTAGTCATCACCTCAGCTCCGCCCACGTCCCGCCTCTTTGCCCATTTTCTGTTATCCGGGAGTGACACGCTGACAAGATGGCGACGGCCAGCTCGACCCGACTTTTCGCTTCAGAACGGCTCTTGAGATCCTATGGGTGACAGCCGTAACGGACACTACAGCCAGATTATTGTACGGTCTATGGTTCAACTGTGTGCGACTTCCTCTAGTGTGGACTTTTCTCACTCAAACCACTGCCTGCTGCTGCTTCTGATTATAATAAGCTGCTCATAATTGCTGGTCTAGGATCAGTTTCTCCGGGATAAGAGCATATTGGCGATTTGGCTAAAGATTCAGCTTCTGTGTTTGCGCTCTGGAGAGCAATAAGAGTGACAGCTTTAGTCATTATAAAGGGATCGCTTTGTGCGCTTTCTAGGCAATATACAATCAGTTCAGCATTTGAATAAATCTTTAGTTTTTCATGCTTCTCATGTTTTCCATCAAACTAATCTGGCAGCCCTGTTGGACTTGTGGAGAGTCAGGATGAGCTCAAGATGTTTTGTTGGTGACATGCACAGATCATAAGATTGATTATGTTTCTTTCTTGTAGAGGGATTGTAAACAGATTGAAGTTTTGATATGTGTATGTAGTGCAGCAAACTCATACTGCATTTCCCCACGGGGTTCAGCTTCATTTACTTTACAGCCACGCGTGGTTTGCTTTATTTCAAGACACCAAATTAAACAAGGTAACTCTGGCCTTGACGCTATCATAGAGAAGAAGCCGCGGAATCCAAATAAAAGTATAAATATATGTAATATATCAACACTTAATAGATCAAAGCGGCTATTTTTGTGTTTCGTGATTAATGAGTCCAGGAGTGTGTTTTCTCCTCATACTTTATAAGATCTTCCACCTTGTTAAATCCCAAGGGAATGGCATGGAAATGCAAGGGAAACATCCTACTTTCCTGAAGTATCTGCCAGTCTGTCCTACTCTCGGATGACCTATTATGTAATCAGCGAACGGGAGCTTGTTATTCTCTTAAGTAATCTCATCTTTATTCACTAATCGAAAGATCATTTGTGCATGCATGCATGGTCCTACATCACATATAGATTTGGCTTGAATTAGACCATTTATCTATAATATCAAATGTGCACATACACAACCAGTAAGGTTTGGGATAATTAAGAAATATTACACTCACCAGTGCTGCATTTAAAACTTAAAATGTATTCCTGTGATGCAAAGCTGAATTACTCCAGTCTTCAGTGGCATTGATGGATGGATCAAAGTGTTAAGAAATACACAAGGCAGCAATAATGGCATCTTTTCATTAAGTGGACATAAACCACATGGAAGGAGTAGATGCATTGAACACACAGAGATCAAAAACACTCCACAACAAACAGCTAATACGCATTATGTCCTCATTACAGAGAAATCAATTCCATCCATCAATGTCATTTA
The DNA here is from genome assembly GCA_023566225.1 of Romanogobio albipinnatus. NCBI lineage: Eukaryota > Metazoa > Chordata > Actinopteri > Cypriniformes > Gobionidae > Romanogobio > Romanogobio albipinnatus. Next base: position 52,473,952 of record CM042253.1, read on the forward strand.
AATGGCACGTATTTGTTTTCTCTGATTACTTTATATGTTCTGAGCAGCCGTCTAGTTCATGCTTCTTTGCTCGGTATCATTTTTCTATTGCCGCAGTGCCAGCTGGCTACATTAAGCCGCGTCTCACACTGCTAAAGCACTAGTGACCCAGTGTAAGTAAATGTATCTAATGATCAGGGAAGGAAAAGGCCAGCCTACACTGCCAGCAGGAGAACGGAGTTATATTATAGCACAGCACGGCAGCAAAACAACTATCTATGACCTAGTTTTCCCTCAAAATATTAATGCCAGTAATATTGAAGAGGTCATTTCGTGAAAAACAAACAAATTTGTCATTGGTCTTGTGAACTACAGTTCAAAGTATTTTTAGTGGAATAAAGATTACCAGCGGCCACAGATTCTGCGATTACCATGTACATACTCTGACCCGTCGAGCCATGGACATCCCACAGATGCTCGATTGGATTGAGATTTGGAGATCAAGTCAACACCTCAAAGCATTCCTGAAGCATTTGTGCTTTGTGGCGGCGCATTATCTGCTGAAAGAGCCACATCCACCAGGGAATACCGTCTCCATGAAAGGCTGGACATGGGCTCAACAATGCTTAGGTAGGTGGGACGTGTCAAAGGAACATCCACATGGATGGAGGACCCAAGGTTTCCCACCAGAACATTGCCCAAAGCATCACTGCCTCCGCCACCACGCCTTCTTCCCATAGTGCACCTGGTGCCATGTGTTCCCCAGGTAAGCCACACACACACACCCGGCCATCCACGTGATGTAGAAGAACACGTGATCATCAGACCAGGCCACCTTCTTCCATTGCTCCGCGGTCCAGTTCTGATGCTCACGTGCCACTGTTGGTGCTTTAGCCCCACGTGCATCAATGAGCCTCGGCCGCCCATGACCCTGTGTCCGGTTCTCCACTGTTCCTTCCTCTGAGCACTTTTGATAGAGACTGACCACTGCAGACCGGGAACACCCCACAAGAGCTGCAGTTTTGGAGATGCTCTGACCCAGTCGTCTAGCCGTCACAATCTGGCCCTTGTCAAACTCGCTCAAATCCTTACGCTTGCCCATTTCTCCTGCTTCTAACACATCAACTCTGAGGACAAAATGTTCACTTGCTCCCTAATATATCCCACCCACTAACAGAGATCATCAGTGTTATTCACTTCACCTGTCAGTGCTCATTATTTTATGCCTGTTTGGTGTGTTTACATATTCGTCAACAACATGCAAATTCTGCATTTCATAACTGAATGTGCCCATTTACAGTTTGGGATGTAAGTTGCAGGGATGATGGGATGTAGAGTTCAAATTCAAGGATTTTTTTGGGTGAAATTCAAAGTCAATCATAAAACCAAAACTTGTAGATAAAACCTAAATGCCATTTGATTTGTTTTTGAATAAAATCCCCTCTGATTGCTCAAGGACAACATGTCTTTTGCTATGTGGCGCACTAGCAATTCCAATGCCATCTCTGTTCTGCATTCCGCCTCTTGAACATGCGCTTGACCATGAGCAACTAAATTATGACTTTTTGCTGGAAGAAACCTTGACTGACATTATCTGTGGCCTTCAGGGAAATAATATATGCATGCAGGGCTCCAGACTGCGACTAAATGCGACCTTTTTTTCCTGCTGGTGCGACTGAATTTGGTTGGAGGTAGCACTGGTGCGACTACCCGGTGCCCAACTGATAAGAGCTGCCATTTCTGTTACATATGAGAAATATCGGACGGCAAACGGAATCGCGCTACTCGTTAGAGCTGAGCTGCGCGGACCGTTTATCAGCTCGGAGCAATAATAGACATCGCAGCGCGAGCTCGTACACAGGCCGATCTTAATCATGCAACACCGTTACTAAACAGCGCTGGGAGATCCAGTGAGAAAGCATTTGAGTTCACCACAGTATTAATAACATCGCTACTGCGAGACCTAGTGGAAGCGTTTGGTGCAGAATTCTCTGTTATGAAGCACAGATATCAGAGTATATATAAGAATATGTTTTTTTTATTCTTTTATTTTTTATTACATTATTTATCTCAGGGTTCGTACAACCTTTTGAGAGTGCAATTCAAGCACTTTTCTTTTTCCAGCACTTCAAAGCTCTAAATATTATCCAATTTTAATATTATTTTTAGTGTGATGATTTGTAATACTAAAAGTTTAAAGGTGCAGGCCACTTTATGGCAAAAAACAAAAAAACAAAAAACACTATAACCAGTAGGTGGGGGCATAGGAGCACTATTTTTTATATATGGAAAAAAGTAGGAAGTCAAAAAGTCTCATGAAAAACTAAAACCTTTCTTCAAATTGTGACTGGATTACACAGAAAACAAGTAAAGAGTGAAATTCAAGCACTTTTCTTTTTCCAGCACTTCAACGCTCTAAATATTATCCAATTTTAATATTATTTTTAGTGTGATGATTTGTAAAACTAAAAGTTTAAAGGTGCTGGCCACTGTATGGCAAAAAACAACAACAAAAAAACACTATAACCAGTAGGTGGGGGCATAGGAGCACTATTTTTTATATATGGCAAAAAGTAGGAAGTCACAAAGTCTCATGAAAAACTAAAACTTTTCTTCAAATTGTGACTGGATTACACAGAAAACAAGTAAAGAGTGTTCCTTTTAGTTCAGCGTGATACTATAGAAGAACAATAGTACATTTAATAAGAGTGGAATATTACAATTTTCCTTATAAAAATGAAGTTTTTGCACATTACTGTTGTTAATAAAAGTTCATTTTTTCTGCATAACAATTCAAGCTCAGCGCTTCACTGATACATTTCCAATAAACAAACATGTACTACTATTAGTAACTGCACTTATTAACATTACATTTATGCATTTAGCAGACACTTTTATCCAAAGCGACTTACAACTTGGGGGTATTAACAAAACAATAGTAATTTTATGATCAAATTAACCTTATGATACATTTTCCTCTGCTCTCAAATGTTAGTCTGGAGCCCTGTATAATTCAAGTATTTATTTGTAATACAGTGGATATTAGTCATTTGGTTAGCATGTTGATTTTTTGTGCCCTTAACATTTTCAGTTAGTCTGGAGCCCTGGCATGCCATGACTTTAAGCTTACCATGCCAATCGTTTGAGAATAATCATGCTGTATCTATACATGTGTCTGTTGGAATCAACTCCATGTTTATCTGAATGCATTTGAGGATATTTGTTGTGGGTTGTCTTTGTGATATTTCTGGAGAGCTTTGCCGTGCATCTGTGTAGAGTCTGCGAGTTCTCCCTGACTCATGACTCTCATTGTCTGATTCACTCAGTCACCGCTGTCACACATCCCGTCTATGAGGCAGGCATGAGTTGACATATGGGACCGCAGACGGCGAGCATGAGCGCGGCTTCATTGCTCTGACATACTGCATGTCCCTTCTACCCTGCTGCCGAGGATATTTTTAGCTCGCGAGCAGAAGCCCGGCTTTAACAAACAACACACGGTTCTCCAGAGCAAAGCTCATGGTTAACTGTGTTAATTACATCCTTAATGTCAGCCCTCTGTCTCAGCCCTTCCATACACTCTCTCTGACACCCTCACTGGCTCTATAGCTCTGTTCTCAGACCTAGTGATGACTAGATAGGCAGCATCCGAAGGCTATAGGCAGCATCTCCGCATGCAACACAAACAGAGAGTCTGTTTAACTTGTACGGAGTTACTTTTGTTATGTTTCTTTTGGTATTTAACCCTTAAATGCATGACTGTTTTGCCAAACATTCTTACATATTGAGAAACATTCTCCCCAGTCCGAGGGAGATTGACAGTCATGTTTAGCTTCTTCCATTTTCTAATGATTGCTCCAACAGTGGACCTTTTTTAACCAAGCTGCTTGGCAATTTCCCCGTAGCCCTTTCCAGCCTTGTGGAGGTGTACAATTTTGTCTCTAGTGTCTTTGGACAGCTCTTTGGTCTTGGCCATGTTAGTAGTTGGATTTATACTGATTGTATGGGGTGGACAGGTGTCTTTATGCAGCTAACGACCTCAAACAGGTGCATCTAATTTAGGATAATAAATGGAGTGGAGGTGGACATTTTAAAGGCAGACTAACAGGTCTTTGAGGGTCAGAATTCTAGCTGATAGACAGGTGTTCAAATACTTATTTGCAGCTGTATCATACAAATAAATAGTTAAAAAATCATACATTGAGATTTCTGTTTTTTTTTTTTTAGATTATGTCTCTCACAGTGGACATGCACCTACAGTGACAATTTCAGACCCCTCCATGATTTCCAAGTGGGAGAACTTGCAAAATAGTAGGGTGTTCAAATACTACTTTTTCCTCACTGTATATCTAACATGGATAGATCTATACCTGTCGCAATAATATATAAAACTCCTGACGTTTGAATAACAATTAACAATTAACAATTAATAACAAAAAGTGTTTAAATATTTCTTATTTGTATAGGCCTATCCAAAATTGTATTTAAAACATTAATCTCATAACATTATTTTTTGCAGTTGTAATTTTTCACTGCACTGCAAAAAATGCTTTTCTTACTTAGTATTTTTGTCTTGTTTTCAGTCCAAATATTTAAAAAAATCTTACATGAAGAAGCATTTACTAGAGTTTTTGTCTTGTTTTGTGGGAAAATAACTCAAAATTAAGGAAGTTTCTGCTTAAAATAAGCAAAATAATCTGCCAATGGGGTAAGCAAAATAATCTTGTTTTCTGTTTGAATTATTTGATTATTTTGCTTACCACATTGGCAGATTATTTTGCTTATTTTAAGCAAAAACTTATTTTCCCCCAAAATAAGACAAAAACTTTTGCTTGTCTAGTAAATGCTTCTTAATATAAGATTTTTTTGATATTTGGACTGAAAACAAGACAAAAATACTAAGTAAGAAAATCATTTTTTGCAGTGTGTAAATCATTTAATTTATTTGGTAACAGCCCTATAGTCATTTCTTGAATTTTTTAAGCTGTACTTGTAAGAGCACTGATCAGTGACAGCGCTACACCGGGGCTAGGGGGGGCTACAGCCCCGTCAGAATTTTGAATAGCCCCGGTTTAGCCCCCCCAAGCAGTTGAGAATCAGATGGACCGTTTTTTGATAAAGAATACAGAGTGCAGGTAGGAAACTCTGTCTCTGATGGGGTCCAAAAGGAGAAAAGAAAGAGGAGTCAGAGAGAGAAATGCCCTTATCGAAGGCCATTAGGCTAAAGACATTAAAGAAGGGTTAAAGAGGGTTAAAGAAAACGTATAGCCTATTTAGTTTCATATTTATGTTTAAATAGTAGCCTATATATTATATATATTTTTTTATTATTTCATCTATGTTAAAAGGTTAACAGCTTGAGCAAGATCACTACATAATAAGACATATCATAAGATGCCCAATATGTCGGGGGACATGGATCAGACATGATTTTGACTTCATTACGTTTTGTTTTGCAGAAAGCCTTTCTTTAAAGTGAATTTCGTTTTGTTTAAATTGTATCTTTACTTTAATCAATAAAGAGCAAACCAACCAAGAACGTCGGGAATGGATTGACGTGCGTAACGAAACCTGCCTGTTTCCGCTGCCTTTAAGACTGAAACGATAGGCTGCGTCTTTCTGTTTTTAATAGCCTGTATTTCTTATAGATCATATTTGTTGTGTGTGTTTTTAATAAGTGCGCAGCACATATTCACATAGGCTATTCATCTAAACGCAATTGCACTGCAAAAAATGCTCTTCTTACTGAGTATTTTTGTCTTGTTTCTAGTCTAAATATCTAAACATTCTTAAATCAAGATGCATTTACTAGATAAGTAAATTTACAAAATATATTTTTTCTTGGTTTCAAAATTTAGTTTTTGCTTAAAACAAGCTAAATTATCTTCCAATGGTCTTTCACCTTTGCATGTAAAAGGTTTTTG